>JAYEPQ010000017.1:16912798-17022798 GCA_036321105.1 Dracaena cambodiana
CTTAGCGGCGTTGGGCAGTTCATACTTTTACCCCCAGTATGATGGGGTTGACGAGAGATTTATTCTCTTCCCATAGCCTTGTCGGCGTTGGGTGTTTCATACTTTTTACCCCCAGTATGATGGGGTTGAAGAGAAATTTATTCTCTTCCCATAGCCTTAGCGGCGTTGGGCGATTCATGCTTTTTACCCCCAGCATGGTGGGGTTGGCGAGAAATTTATTCTCTTCCCGTAGCCTTGTCGGCGTTGGGTGTTTCATACTTTTTACCCCCAGTATGATGGGGTTGGCGAGAAATTTATTCTCTTCCCATAGCCTTAGCGGCGTTGGGCGATTCATACTTTTTACCCCCAGCATGGTGGGGTTGGCGAGAAATTTATTCTCTTCCCGTAGCCTTGTCGGCGTTGGGTGTTTCATACTTTTTACCCCCAGTATGGTGGGGTTGGCGAGAAATTTATTTTCTTCCCGTAGCCTTATCGGCGTTGGGTGTTTCCCTTTTTTTTTTTTTTTTTTTATTTTTATATATATATATATATATATATTTTAATTGGGGGTTTAAATTAACCGCCTTGAGCCCATTTTTTGGGAATTGTTGTGAGCCCAAGTGGTACTTTTAGACCTCACGCATTAAATGTGTCGGAGTTAGCTCTAACTCCTTTTTTGTTCAGCTTTGAGCTGAACTGCTCCAGCGTCAATCAACGCTTGAATTTTATCTTTTAAGATAAAACAATTTTTTGTGGGGTGACCTACAATCCGATGGTACAGGCAGTAATTCGGATCGTTAGTTTTCCCTTCTTCTTCAGGTCTCTTGCTCTCCGGCAATTTAAGCATCTTGCGTTTGGTGAGCAGATTGAACATAGTAGCAGTATGTTCATCCTTGAACGAATACTGCTTTTGAAGTCTGGGCGACTTTGCTGTGTTGCTTGTAGTTGGCCATAGTTTCTGCTTCAGTGTACTTTCTACCGCCATTGCCGTTATGTCTTTCCCTTTTGAACGGGAAAAATGGAATGAAGATTCGTTTGCACCGTCTCCGGTTGCAGACTGTTGCATTTCGAGACGTCGAAGTATTTCTTCGGCCTGTTCGCCCTGCTTAAGCAGATCCTTCCATGACTTGGATTCGACCGAACCCATCTTGTCTAAAATATCGGTCAACAAGTTATGTCTGCAGGTTTCCACAAGCGTATCCTGCGTCATGCCATGTGGGCATCGAACGGAAAGTTCTCGGAACCGCTCGACATAAGTTTTGACCGTTTCGCCTTCTTCTTGCTTCGCTGCTAGCAAAGATAATATGGAGACTTCTGTATCATCTTCAAAGAATCGGGCTAGGAACTCACGTTCTACATCAGCCCAAGATTTAATTGATCCCTGGGGTAGCTGCATGAACCAGGTAAATGCGGGCCCCCGTAAAGTGCTCGCAAATATCCTAGTCATAGTTGGATCATTCCCCATGAGATGTCCTGTCTGTGAGAGAAAACAGAAGATGTGTTGCTGCGGCGAACCTTTACCGTCGAATAATTGAAGATTCAACGGTTTATATTTTGCAGGATAGGGTACGGTCTCCCATTCTACGGGATAGGGACGGACTACCCCCACCTCTTGTAGCTTTTTACGATGAAGAAGAGCTTGTAATTGGTTCTCCATCTTCTCTATTTTCTTTGCGTGAAGATTGAGGATAACTTTCACTTCCTCTTCCTCTCTTGAATGAGGAGGCACTTCTTCATCTTCGTCTTCGCTGTCTTCATTTATTTGGACAGGCCGCTTTCCTTTCTGCCGACTAGAAATGGACGGCGATGATTGGTTCTTTTTAGTTTGAGCCAGCAACTCAATCAAAAGTTGTTTCATTTCTTCTATGGTCTCCTCGTGCTGTTCGAGACGTTTTTCTTGTCTCTCAAGCCTTTCAGAGACTTCTTCTAGAAGCGCGCCCTCTGGTTCGCTAGAAACTCCTTTTGATCCTGGAGTAATTTCTTTATCCGAAAGGTTGTTTCCGACCACCTTTTTGCCTTTATTAACCATATTTGATGAAGCAGCAGGTAGATCGGTTCCAGAGTATGCCTTTTTCACCGTCCGTATTCTTTTAGATTCGGTGATCCGCTCAAAAACGGATTGTCTCGGATGGCACTCGCAGTTTGATAGAACAGCTGAGATTAACTGTTCGCATTGGCATTGAGGAGTATTCTGTGCAGAGTTCTTCTTCCAATTGAGGTATTCTCTCAAGTCTTGAGATATCTTCTCCTCTCTATTTGCAACCTGACGCCGCTTGCGTCGCAAACTTGGTTCATAATACTTGAGAGTCTGCAATATCTCAGGGCTGAGCTCTTTTCCAGCATCAGATTGTTCCCCAACTCTCCTGCGGATTCTTCTGGAGTGCACGTTGTCCTGAGTAGTTGTATGGGCCCCAGATGCCTCTGATAGAGAGATTAAAATTTTTGGTGCATGTTGCGTGCTCGCCATAGACGTGCTCGAGGAGACATGAGAGTTGTGTTCATTGAACGTAACCCGTCGGTGGCATCTGCGGGATGCAACCCGCGATTGAAATTGCAGATTTGTACCCAGATTTGTACCCGTGGTTGCAACCTGAAGGTTGACACCCGCGGTTGGAAGCGGCGGGTTGGCACCCGCGGTTGGCAACCGCGGGATGCCACCCGCGGTTGGCAACCGCGGGTTGCTACCCGCGGTTGGGAACCGCGGGTTCCCACCCGCGGTTGGCAACCGCGGGTTGCCACCCGCGGTTGGGAACCGCGGGTTCCCACCCGCGGTTGGCAAGAGCGGGATGCCACCCGCGGTTGGGAACAGCGGGTTCCCACCCGCGGTTGCAACCCGCGGGTTGCCACCCGCGGTTGCAACCCGCGGGTTTGCGCTCATGGAATTACTTCCGGATTTTTTTACTGTCTTGGAGTTTCCTGCAATTTTTTCTGTATGATTTAGGCGTGCTCGTTGAGTTTTACGCCTTAAATTTCTCTTTTGGGAGCGGGTCAGGGACTGGTTTGACTTTTGGCTTGACTTTGGAACGGGCGATAACGCCTCGTAAATTTCAACGGGCGATGACGCCTCGTAAATTTTCATAGGCGATGACGCCTTTTGATTTCCAGTGGGCGATGACGCCTCACCTTTTTTCATCATCACCCGGCGATGACGCCTAGGCTCCGAATCAGAGGAGGAAAGAAATTCCTCATATTTTTGCTGGTTAACTTCTATGACCAGCATCTCAACCATTGAGCCAATCGGCACCCGGTCGGACTGCGCCACCAAATTCTCTGTGGTAAACAGAGGAGCTCCCACTGTGGTCGCCAGTTCTTGTACGCCCGAAAATTGCATCTTTGATTCCATTGCAAAAATTATTTGATTACAACGAAGATTTGAGATTACAAAAATTCCGAAGAATTACAAGAACGGGAATATTAGTTTATTCCCTTTTTTATGTGGGTTCGGGTGGCGGTGGAGTCTCGTTGCTGCCTCCGTTGACCGTCCGACCAGGAGAAGATGGCTCTGCTCTTTTCTTTGATTTCACGAGCTCGCCCGAAATCTTCCCAAAGTCCAAGAATCCAAAAATCAAAAGTCCTTTCTCTCGTTAAATTCCTGTATTTTATAAACCGAAGAAGCTCGAAATCCGGCTCAATTCTCTCCTGAAAAAGCGGATCACGGATTATCAGGAAAATAAAATAGGAAATAAAACAACGGGAAAACAACGAAAAACAACCCGCGGGTGGCAACCCGCGGGATCGCCCCCGCGGGTTGCCACCCGCGGGAATCCTCCCGCGGGTGGCAACCCGCGGGGGCTCCCGCGGGTTGCAACCCGCGGGAGAACTCCCGCGGGTTGCTTCCCGCGGGGGTTCCCGCGGGTTGCAACCCGCGGGTGCTCCCGCGGGTTGCTTCCCGCGGGTGCCCCCGCGGGTTGCAACCCGCGGGTGCTCCCGCGGGTGCCCCCGCGGGTTGCAACCCGCGGGTGCTCCCGCGGGTTGCATCCCGCGGGTGCAACCCGCGGGTGTGCCCACTTAGCAAAATTAGGTTTTTTTTTTTTTTAATTTATTTATTTATTTAATTATTTTTAGTGTCTACAGTGGGCATAAGGTGATGTACAACTATTGGTATTTATCTCTATTGATGGGTTATGATTTCCAAAAAAAAAGAATCTATGTGGGATATGGTAGAGCATTTATAGTTGTCTTGTGTGAGACATTTATTTATTGTAAAAGTACAATAGAGAGAATGACATAGCAATTATATGAGCATTATATGGTGAACTTGTATAGTGATTGTGAATGCTCAGGTGAGCATGGTGTATTAATTATGAGTGCTCAGAGGAGCATCTTTACATGGCAGAGTTTGCATATAATAAAACTATCAAGCCAACATTGATTTTAACAATGTCATATGAGACTATTGTGATGGAAGAATTTATGATATATAACAATACTTTAAATCTAAGATTTAGGATATATAACGATGATTTAAAATTGAGATTTGGATTATGCATTGGTATGATATGGATACAGTTAAATTCTAGTGAAATTATATAAAAAAGCATATTGTTTCTTGGATAATATAAAAAAGCATATTGTCAATTTGAAAGTTGTGGGGTGCAGGTAGGACATCAAAGATCAGTAGAGTGGCACACTGATCATTAGTATTGTGTTGATAAATCAAATCAATATGATGAAATGAGAAACACATTGATCTTTGACAAGGTGAGTATATTGTGGATTTGTTTCTTGGAGAGATGTGAGAATTCAAAGTATTGTGGTAAGTTGCTTGATTTGGACAGAAAGGATCTTAGTGTGATTTGATTTAATGAGATTTCATTTGGTGCACTCAACTTGATGATAGGATGACTAACCAAATATGGGTGGCTAAAAATGTAGCATGGATAGAACTAATATTGAACAAAAAAATACTATGTATGATTGATTCAATTTAGGGTATACAGATACCATATAATTTATAATGTCCTCCTTTATATGGGGTGAGATTTTGGATGTGTGTAGCCTCTAGTGGTTCTTTTGATAGGCGCAAGGTCTTTAGGCTTGAGTTGTTAAAAGTCCAACTATTTGTTAATGTAGTTGTTACATGCAGAGAATCTTCTAACCTACTTCTAGTTCTATACTTAAAGTAAATGTATTTCTATGTTAATGCCAACAGAATTACTGGACTTCTCTATAGGTTGCACTTAGTATCTGTTCTTCCACCATTTCTCCCAAGCCCAGACAAACATAGAAAACTGGATGATCCAAGTTTAATCTTTAGGACATGTATATTTGGGGTTTGAGATAAAGAATGTTGTTCTTGAGAGAATTGAATGGAGGAAATAATTCACCAAGCTGAATATATAGATTTGGTATGAGTCCATGTCATTATTTCCATTAGTATTGCATGTTTATATCAGCCTTTCTAATTTTAGTTATGTAGATCTATTTTGACATATTCTGCTTGGGATTTAAGAATAGAAAGTTATTGAGATTAATTGGAGGGATATCCATATATATATATTTCCAATGATATCCAGGTGTCTATTTTAATTCATTATTATTCCATTAGTGCTTCTCCATTTACATTATTGTTATCTTTCATTTTTTATTTAAATTTCAAGAACAAATTTTTTTTGTTAGACAGGTAGAATGTAACGACCCTAATTATTAACTTGTATCAACTTATCCCATACCATCGATATCAGCCTGAGTGCCCGGATACTTATATGGATAGACACTAAGTAAATTGAGTTATATCTTTATTTCTATTCTTCAATTTCAAATTTTGTAGAACATGGATCTCTTATCTTATTAGTTTGAATTTTTTCAAATTATTCTAGATCGGCGGCTTTTTGAGTAAATACCCGATTAAAATATTGAGTTTTATGCGACTGTAACATTCCGTTAAGATTGAAAGAAAAGTTTTATAGGACTGCTATTAGGTCAGTTTTATTATATGGCACGGAAAGTTGGGCTATAAAGAAACGTCATTCACAGAAGATAAGTATAGTAAAGATGCGCATACTCCGTTGGATGTGCGGCAGCACTAGGAGAGATAAAGTGAGAAATAAAGATATTCGTGCTAAGCTAGGTGTAGCTCCCATCGATGAGAACATGCAAAAAAATCGCTTACGATGTTTGGTCATGTGCAACGTAGGCCTACAAGTGCACCAGTTCGAAGAGAGGAGTTTATCAATGTAGGACAAGTTAAAAGAAAGAAGGAAAGATCGAAGAAAATATGGATGGAGGTGATACGCAAAGATATGGAGTCTAGAGGTTTAAATAAGGAGATATTACTTGATAAAAATGAATGGAGAAGGAATATCAAAGTGATCGATCCAGTGTGATTCTTTTTTTGGTTCATGTAGCCTACCCCAAATACTTGGGATAAAAGGCTTAGTTGTTGTTGTTGTTGTTGTTGTACCCAATTAAAATAATCAATTTAAATAAAAATTTTCAATTTTAAGCATTTCCTACCTCAGAATTACCTCCAACTGTCTAGCAGCCTTTCTAGAATAATTTTGGATTGAATTTGACCCAATGACAATTCTTTAATTAAGATGAACTTAAGGACTTTTGACAATGAAGTATACTCATCTTCTAGCAACTATTTAGCCCCCCAAATAAATTCATAAACCTAAAAACAGTGAGACATATTACTTTCTTGTACTTCTTAACTTTCTCTTTAAATCTCCAACCCTAATTCTTCTCAAATTTCCTCAAACAATTTGCCTAATAATCAACCTGAGAATAGGCTGAAAATCCGTTATATTGCCACATGAGCTTTGTCCTTGAATTTATATTCTTTAAATGAGTTCTAATCTTCTCCATCAATGTGAGAAAATCTTCTCCAACATTTGTCCTTATTCCATAGTGTGATTCTCGGAAATTTTCTCTACTTTTGAAGAGTAATCGCATCAATATTAATTCTTTTCTAATTTAGGCCCTACAAGAGGCAAGAATATGCACTCAGTCCTTTAAATTTATAATTTTTAAAGATAATTTCCTCATATATGATACAGATGCATTATTAACCCATTTTTAAGATTTTCAAGATTATATATGCTCAAACTTGTTTTTATCTTGAGTTTCATTTGCATGTATCTTGCTATTCATTTTATATGTGCATATATTGTATCACTATTTAGAGCTACACAGTAGTCTATTGTAGAACTGCTATAACATTTCCACTTAACTTTGATTGATATTACTCTAATGCTATTAAAAAGATAATTTACTAAATTACAATTCTTCTAACTAGAGATAGCCCTAATTTAGCTATTTTCCTAGCCAAAAATAACCTGGAAATTTATCAAATGTTGTTGTACCAGGTCAACAGTTTAGTAGCAATAAGTCCATAGTAAATGGCCTTAAATTTTGTTTTACAATTCCAATTGAGCTTATTTAAGATTCACTGAAAATATAATTGAATTATCTAAATTTTATTTAAGATATGAGATTACAAATTTAATTTTATCCTGGTCAAAAATAATCTGGAAGCCTCGGCAATTATATTAGTTCCATAGTTCAGCAGTAGTATGTTTATGGAAAAATAATCATAACTTTATTTTAGAACTCTAATTAAGCTCATTTATGATTCATTGAAAAGATAATTGAATTTTCTACAAATGTTCAAAATCTTTGCCTCTACTTCTATTTTTACTCTAGTCGAACAAGGCTTGGAAATCTGACATGTGCATCTAATTATAGAAACATAAACATATGTGATGTCCGTGCATATACTGCTTGATTTATGATATGATTCATGTGTGCATATGTTTAATTGCTTCTTATCTATAAATGGGTGAGTTTAGACTTGTTATAGCTCATGTTTAGGTATATATACCATGTTTGTGCATATAACACTTGATTTAAGATATGATATAAATGCACACATATTTAATAATATATCTTTAGACCGATGCATGGTTCTCATGCATGGAAATGATATCTCATGCACTAGATCATACTCTTTAACTCTTGTACCTGCCAGTATCTCCATGCATGTTATTTCCTATATACATGGATATTGATGCATAAATCATTACTACATGTCACATTGATACTTTGATACTTAGCATATACTACATTGTCGTATGAAAAAATAAATGGTAGAATGAATATATATTGTGATAATTTCTTGTCTTAATTGGATGCATCTGCCAATCTGTGTACTAGAACTATCTATTTCTTGTGTGCTTAGAGGCACATCATCCGGTTCATATGGAGATCGGCACTTGGAATGGTGATCCATGATATGCACAAGATATTTAGTGATCGTAGAGGCACATCATCCGGTTCGTGTGGATACTGGTACTTAGGGCTGTGGTACCGGATATGTACAACATATACCTAGAACACGTAAATACTCATACCATTCAGTTCCAAACTATTATGATAGGATGTGCAGCCATGTGCATAATCATATTATATTATATGTACCATGTACTTCATGATTCATATTATATTATGTATACCATGTACTTCATGCATATTATATTAGGCATACCATGTACTTCATGACTCATGATATATTATGCATGCCATGTACTTCATGGTTTTTATTCTTTTATATGTACCATGTAATTCATGATTCATATGTATATATCTTCTATATTGTTTTCCACTAGCATGCCACATAGGCGCACACTTTTATATGGTTTCTATAGCATTGTAGGAGCTTGGATTTGTATTCTTCTTTGGGTTTTGGCCCCTGGATTATCATTCCCCATATCTAGCAGCCATAATTGCAGTGACCGAGGAGGAGGATCCATCCCTCGAGGATCCATATTTCTAGGAGCAAGTTGAGAGCCTACTAGTAGCTAACTTCTCATAGGATCTTCAATCCTTTTTTGTATATATCATTTTGACTTGTATGTGCATATGTATCCTACTTTCTTGTTCTGTCTATCGTATCCAGACAATCTTGTGTATATTCAGTACTTATGTTGCTCTGTTCTGATGTTGCGTTTGACTCTATATGAGCAAAATTTTTATGTACATATTACTTATCATTTTCATAAATCATTTTTTTGGATATTGTTATATACATATATGTGATGTTATGACAAATAGATTACGACTTGTGGTATATATCACATTTATGCACTTCCATATCTCTTACCTATGATTGTGTAGTGTAATGGCATCGTGAACTCTTGTATGGAGAGAATGCCCACTGGTAATATTCTGTCCACTGTTAGGACACACATCAAGTCCACAAATATGTGATTTGGAGCATCACATAGTGTATTAATGTGACATATGTAATAAGGATTCATGTATCAGTAAATAAGTGAATCTGAAACAAAACGCACAATGATACAGGCAAGTAAAAGAGTAATATAACATATTCTTGTGCATGAGGCATCATTTCCGAGCAAAAAAGCCTGTCCAGGTAAGAGTATGAGTAATTAAAATTGTGTACATGAGTAATTAAATATGTATGCATGTATATCATATCATAATTCAAGCTGCATATGCACAGACATAATCATTATGATAAACATAATTGATAACATGTTTAACTTCTAGGTTTTATTTGACTAAAATAAAAGCAAAATTAGAGCATAAGATCTTTTTTGCTTTAGATAATTAAATTATCTTTTCCAATGAATCTTAAATGAGCTCAATTATAATTCTAGAACACAAGATATAATCATTTTATCATGGACCTACTGCTGTTAAATTATGAACCTGGTACAATAGTAATAATGAAACTTCCGAGTTTTATTTGACTAGAGAAACGGCTAAATTATAATTAACTTCTTTTGGAAGGATTGTAGGTTATTAATTATCTTTCTAATGGCATAGGAATAAGATTGGTCATAGTTAAATTAGAAAATTTATAGACATTCTAAGATGGACTGCTGTATATATTTGGAAAGTGGCACGATATGTGCACATATAAAATGCACGGCATAACACATGTAATGAAACTCCAGATAAATTATAGTTTATGCATGTATACCTTGAAAATAGATTAATAATACATCTGATATTATATGTGAAGGGATTTCATTAAGGAATCTCAAATTAAATGATTGGAGAGTATATTTTTGCTTTTTATTGAGCCCAAAACATAAAAGAATCGATATTGATGCGATTACCATTCAAAAGTTCAGAAATTTCTCAAGAATCATACAAGGAAAGAAGGGTAGGTAATGAAGATGATGTTCTCAAGTAGGTGGTGAAGATTAGAGCTCATTTGAAAGGGTTAAACGGAAGAAGAAAGTTCATATAGCCATATAGTGGATTTTCAGTCTATTTTGAGGTTGATTATTTGGCGAATTATTTGAGAAAATTGGAGAAAAAATTAGGGCTAGATCTCTAAAGAGAAAATGAAGAGGAACATGAGCGGAATATCCTTGATTTTCATTGAATTTTTTTATTTTACTTAATAGTTTAAATAGTTGGTGAAATAGCTATATAAGATATGGTTAAGAACCCTTGAACTTCACCATAATTACTAAATGCCATAGTTTCAAATTCTATTCAAAGTTGCTCAAGGAGGGCTGCTGGGGATAAAATGAGAAAGGAAAAATGGAAAAAAATAAATTTAGATTTAAATTGATTATTTTAATTGAAATTTGTCAAAAAATTAGCTAATTCGAAATAATCCCAAAAAACTATAAAAAATCCAACATAATAAGATAGAGATTTCTACTCTACAGAATTTGAAATTGAGGACTATAAATAAATATATAACTCAATTTACTTGGATATTAGTGTCTGGCCTTCTGGTCTAATATAATTAATTTGAAATAAATCGATACAAGGGCTTAAAGATTATGGTCGTAACATGATAGCACAATAATATTATTTATGTGGAAAATCACCATCAGACTCAGTCAAAATACGATTGCCATCCTTGAACTTAAATACTCTTGAACTAGTATCAACCACACCAATAGGTTGCTGAAGATCAATATCTCCTTTTTCATCAGTGTTAGTAAAAAAAAATTCTACCCACTTTTTGAGCCATATTGCATTTTATTTCACTTCAAAAAGATCTAAACCTATAGAAAAATGGTTTGTCAAGTCCCATAAAGTATGTTACAATGGACAGTCCCGCGAGGCTAAGATCTCGAGCTCCTCATGATTGGGGAAATACTCTTCATAAAGAATATTTCTTATTGGAAACCTCAAAATTTGCCACATTTCATGGAGAGCTAATCCTATTTCACTATTGGGGGTAAAAGTACTGCTTGCAAAACTATACAATTCTAAAATTGTAAATAATTGTTCGAGATTGGAGGCAATACATATTGAGTAGTTTTCACTGCTTTATGTAGCCCAATTTCTATTAACTCCCTCTCAAACTTCTTGAGTATGAACCCTGTCAACAAAGCCCTAAGTCTTTGTTTCCCGTATGGATCCAATCAGGAGCTCTGGAATTTTCAGCTTGATAATCACACTTATCCCTTAGGAATTCATTCTTGAAAAACCTAGCTGACTACAATCTAAATCGTATACTCCCAAGTGTAAGAGATCAACAAGTAATACAAGGATTCTAACCCAAGATCGGTCTCTAGATGATTGTTTTATTATTGTGTGACACTAAGAA
The DNA here is from genome assembly GCA_036321105.1 of Dracaena cambodiana. Classification (NCBI taxonomy): domain Eukaryota; kingdom Viridiplantae; phylum Streptophyta; class Magnoliopsida; order Asparagales; family Asparagaceae; genus Dracaena; species Dracaena cambodiana. Next base: position 16,924,323 of record JAYEPQ010000017.1, read on the forward strand.
TAAATTATGGAACTAAAAAAATAAAGACCGATTTTTTATTAACTAAAAACTAAACTAAATTAATAAGAATATAAATTTATTTTAATTAAAATTATTGGTCAGATGGATGTAATTCCCCCACAGGATAATTTAATGGTTGTATTTAAGCTTTCTTTATCTCAGTTGCATAAATCCCTTGATCTTCCTACAACCAAAAAATAAATCAATGAAGCACACAATATATAAAGTTGCAAACTTAATACTTTGAATAGCTTCTCCCATTAATCTTATATGAATTTTGAGTTTATCTAAGCATATAATATGAATAACAAAAATAAACGTTCAAAATCCGATGATGAAAGAAGCTGTGAGGAAGGATATTGTTAAGTGCCTTGACAATTGGTTCATCTATCCTATTTCTGATAGTGCATGAGTGAGCCCAGTTCAAGTAGCGCCTAAGAAGTCCATAATTACTGTAGTTAAGGATGATGCAAATGAGCTTATCGCGATGTATTTGCAGATAGAGTGGCGAGTCTGTATTGACTATAGAAAACTAAATGCTACAATTAGGAAGAACCAGACCACTTCCCCTTACCTTTTAACGATCAGATGCTGAAACGGTTGGCCGGATATGAGTTCTATTGTTTCTTAGATAAATACTCTGGCTACAACCAAATTCCCATCGCCCTGGAGAATTAGGAAAAGACCACATTCACATGTCTATTTGGCACCTTTGCATACAGATGCATGCCCTTTGGGTTATGCAATACACCTGCCACATTCCAAAGGTGCATGATGAGATTTTCTCTGACATGGTTGAACGATTTCTTGAAATCTTCATGGATGATTTCTCTATCTTTGAAGATTCATTCAAAGAGTGTCGGCATCATTTAGAATTAGTTCTCACACGTTGTCGTGAGAAACATTTGACACTCAATTGGGAAAAATGTCATTTCTTGGTCAAAAATGGCATAGTGCTAGGGTATGTCATCTCGAAGAATGGTGTCAAGGTTGACAAAGCCAAGGAGGACCTCATCATTAATCTTCCATCTCTGTGATCAGTGAAAAATATACGCTCCTTCTTTGGTCATGTTCGGTTCTATAGAAGATTTATCAAAGACTTTAGCAAAATTGCTAGGCCTTTGACACATCTACTGGCAAAGGACGTGCCATTCAATTTCACACTTGATTGTCTTAGAGCATTTGAGCAGCTCAAGAAGGCGTTCACCACCATTCCTATTGATGAGGTCCACCGTGGAAGATTAATGATGAGGTCCACCTTAGTCATGCTGGGTTCTATAGAAAATTTATCAAAGACTTTAGCAAAATTGCTAGGCCTTTGACACATCTATTTGCAAAGGTGCCATTCAATTTCACACCTGATTGTCTTAAAGCATTTGAGCAACTCAAGAAGGCGCTCACCACCACTCCTATCATTCATACGTCAGATTGGAGTCTGCCCTTTGAGCTTATGTGTGACGCATTTGATTATGTTATCGGTGTCGTCCTTGAATAATGTATTAATAAGCAGCCACATGTGAATTATTATGCAAGTAGGACACTCAATGACGCCCAGTTGAACTACTCTACCATAGAGAAAGAGCTTCTGGCAGTCCTCTTTGCACTTGAAAAGTTTCGCTCCTACTTAATTGGATCACGGATTATTGTTTATACTAATCATGCTGTTTTGAAATATTTGTTGACCAAAAAAGACGCAAAAGTAAGGCTCATTCGATGAATCCTCTTATTACAAGAGTTTGATCTTGAGATATTAGACAAGATAGGTGTGGATAATTTAGTAGTTGTTCACTTGTCTTGCCTGCCCAATGCACCAACTATTTCTTGCCCCATAAATAAATCATTTCCTGATGAGCATTTGTTTGCATTGATGCGTGAACCATGATTTGCTGACATTGTGAACTATCTTGTGACCAAAAAGATTCCATCCCATTGGTCCAAGTAAGATTGATATAGGTTCTTATCCCAAATAAAATTCTTTTACTGGGATGAACCATATATGTTCAAATATTATCCAGACCAGATCATACGTCAATGCATACCTGAAAATGATAGACAAACTATCCTCTCTTTTTGTCATGATTTTTCTTGTGGAGGACACTTTGGTCCCAGGAAAACGGCTGAAAAGGTGTTGCATAGTGGTTTTTATTGGCCAACTCTTTTCAAAAACGCTATGGAATATTGCAAAACATGCACACGATGCCAATTCGTAGGCAAAACTTCACAGTGCAATATGATGCCTCTACAACCTATCCTTGGTGCAGCTAGAACGACTAGACGGTTCCGTGCCCGAGTCGAAATATTCAATGTATGGGGTATAGATTTTATAGGACCGTTACCCAACTGATTTGTAAACCTATATAGATTGGTCGCTGTTGATTATGTTTCCAAATGAGTAGATGCAATTGCTGCAAAATAGAATGACAACAAAGTTATTGTCAAGTTCTTGAAAGAGAATATCTTTTCTTGAGTTGGCATTCCTCGAGCTATCATTAGAGATAACGGTACTCATTTTACTAACCGGTCATTTGAGGTGCTCATGCGGAAATATTTTATTACCCTCAAGTTAGCCACACCGTATTATCTACAAACTAGTGGGCAAGTGGAAGTTTCCATTTGCCAAATCATATTGATTTTGGAAAGGACAGTGCATGACAATAGAAAAGATTGGTCATGTAAATTAGCGAATGCATTATGGGCCTACCGTATCGCCTAAAAGACCAATTTAGACATGTCTCTATATCGGTTGATATTTTGAAAAGCGTGTCATTTACCGGTGGAGCTTGAGCAAAGGCTTTATGGGCCTTCAAATTTCTAAATTTTGAGCTCGAAAAAGCCAGTGAGCTACGGAGGTTACAACTTAATGAGCTTGATGAGATTAGACGGGATGCATATGATAGTGCTAAGATTTATAAAGAGAAAACTAAAGTGTTTCATGACAAAGCGAATATTCGCAAGTCATTTACACCAAGGCAAAAAGTTTTCTTATATAATCGAGGCTACATCTATTCCCGAAAAAATTGATGTCACGATGGAGCAGACCATACATAGTACGGGCGGTGCACCATCATGGTGCAATTGATCTCGAGAATCCTAAAAATGGTGATTTATTCAAAGTGAACAGTCAAAAATTAAAATTATTTTTAGAGACTCGAGCGAGCGATAATGCAGAGGTCGTGACACTTCAAACCCAATCTATGCATAGAGGCATGTATTTATTTGTATAATAGAATGTATATTATGTATATTGTGTTACTAACATGATACATGGTTGCAAATAAAACTGAGGAAAGGTGAGGGGCTAATTAAAATTTTCCACCACTATAAAATCCCAACCAGCCCCAACCAGCCCCAATCAGCCCTAGATTCATCCAAACCTAAACCCTAATAGCCCCCATCCTCCCCCATATCCTCCCCTTTGTATTTTGCATTGCAGATCAGTCAAGACTCTCCAATTTTTACTCAAACTAGAGGTGACCAGAGAGTAGGATTCACCCAGAGCTTCTTTCTCCACAAAGATGTGCCCCAGAGGACTCCTTTCTGTCGCTAATCAGGGGAGGTGAGCTTACTAGATTCTCTATTTACTGTTAAATTAGAATAATTTTTGTGGTCTCTGATAGAATCTAATGGCATGATTTGTTTGCAAAACATTCTTTGGTGAGATTTTTGCTGCATTTAGTGTATATTTCATATCCACTATCAAAACTTTGGGATGGCATTATCTGATATACACGCCTAATTTATTCTACATCCCAAAGTTAGTAGTGGAGTTTTATGCAAGTTTTGCAAAATTCAATATTTTAGAAATTGCAAAACCATTAAACTTCACTGGCGTGGAGAAATATACGAAGTGCACGCAGTGGCCATCTCTGCATCCACCGGTATCCTCCTTCACCCTGGAAATCAAACTCCGGACGCGATTGAGGACTATCATACACGGATGGGCCCCAATTACAGAATGACACGAGATAGAGGGATCAGCAGCAAAATACTTTATCGTAATATACACACGACTTGCCATTGGATCAACACTAATGTGATGGGAATTACACACATGTCATCATTTTACACACCCACACTACATATTGTTGATTGCATTATGCGTCAAGATAATCATTTTTGTATGTGCACACAATTAGTTGACACTATTATCGATGCTAAGATTCAATCGAGGACTAGTTTGCCTCTGCCGTGTATAATTACACAATTGTGTTGCGGATTTATGTCTAGTGCAAAGTTTGATGCATATGCACCCTCACGTGTATTTATAGCTACAAAGCACATTTCAATGACATATCACGCTGCTGTTCCAGAGGATTAGAACAGAAACACAGATGATAAAAATATATATGCCACTGAATTAACACAAGAGGAGAAGGATGATGCCTTCTTTGACCAAGACTTGCCAGCTAATCCCACTGATCAAATTAATGTAGTCTAGCAAGGTCTTGGAAAAATTTGGCGTCGATTGAAACAAATTGATCGTGGAAAGACTTCTACTGCACGTGCACGTCATGCACCCGGAGAGTCTAGTAGGAGGCAAAGAGGTCAACACCAATGATTTGTGTATCAGGGCATACATAAGTTTAGATGTGGTGGAGTGGATTAGAAGATTTTTATTTTCTAAAATTTTTATTTTTTATTCTAGGATTTTTATTTTATTTTTAGATTTTTTTAGGGTTTCTTTATTTTATAATTTGGGTAGTTTTTAGGGTAACTAGCTAAAAAAAATAAAAAAAACAATAAAAAATAAAAAGAAATTATATATTTTCATTAATAGATCAACCTAATTACAAATAAAAGAATAAATTTTGATTTGAAATTCGATAGGAGAGTAGATTGGATGATACACTCAGAATTTTATGAAAAAGTTTAAAATTTGAAAAATAAATACCGCTAATAGTTATTTTGAGGTAAGTATACATCTATTTTTTACTTCAAAATAGTCTATTAGGTTAAGGATAAAGATGATAATGATTGAGTAAGTCTTCTCTCTTTAAACAAAAAAAAAAGAGATGAGCCTAATATTAAGGTAATAATCTCATAAATGATAAAAAGTAAGAAGAAAAAAAGGGGTACACCTGGTATTAAGATAATAGCCTCAAGAGTAAAAAAAGGGTGTGCCTGGTATTAAGGCAATAGCATTAAGAGTGAAAAAAAGAGTATGATCCGAGTAATCGGGTACTTTACGCCTAAGCAAGCGTGAATATTTGCATGAAAGGTGAAATATTCTTAAAAATAATTACTATGAGAGAGGAGATGAATTATGAGTTAGAGTTGGAGTCCAAGGCCAAAGCAGACTATCTCACGTGCACGTAGATGTATAGGAACCAATGGATTATCTGTTAGTGGGTATTGAAAGATATGATTTAAATTTTTGATTAAAATAATAAGTGTATTTGTATGACGCTTGACTTGAAAATTGATAATCTAAATGCGTTCTTGAGTTTGTACATTAGTGAGATTAATTGATGAAAGTATAAAAAAATTCTTTCTTTTGTATAAAATTTTTATATTTCTTGATTTTGGTTATCCTTATTTTTCTTTTCTTTATTCCTGAATCTTTTTCTTCACGAATTTTGTAGGTATATTCACTACAAACCCTTACGAGCCACCACTCGTCTACTAGGATAACATAGGGGTTTAAAGGCTTGCTGCACGTGCTAAGTGCAATCGCGATTCCTGCGAAAGTGAGTTAGGATTTTTCTTTTTCTTTTTATATTTAGATTTTGCTCGAGAACTAGTAAAAGATAGGTGTGGAGGTGTGATGAGTGCTATATATTGCATATTTATAGCCTCCATGTTATCTATTTTTGTATTTAAATAATACTACTTGGGTATTTTTAGTGTGTTTTTCAGGTAAACCTATTTCTACAAGGAGATGACAAAAACTCAAAACCGGATTAGGAAACCAAATCTAGAAAAGAGTTAAAAGTGAGTAAAGCTACAAGACTACGATGCTGTAGAGAGTAAAAATTCAATACAATCATCAAAATCAAAAGAATAAGACAAGAGACTCATGCAGAAGAAAAATCAAAAGAAGAACCTAGGGTTTTGCTGCTATTTAGCGGCATTAGCTGCCAATTGGTGGCAAAGTGGGCCCCACTCTAGGTGATTTTTTTGAGGGGGTTCCGATGTAATTTTGTAGTTTTTCACTTTTCTTCATATTATGGTTTGATTTTTCGAAGTCTATATATTGGCTGTATCTTTGTAATCTAGGGTTTCATATCGGATATAGAATATAATTTTGTACTCAAATTTTAATTAATAAAATTAGGGTTTGCTAAAGAGGTGCGACCACTATAATGACTCTAGATGTAACCTTTGCTATTCTCAATTTTTCTTAGGTAATTTTTTTTAATTGATTTCTAGTTTAGATTAATATTGCTTTTTAAATTAGATTTTCTTGCTTTCATGAATAAAAATAGGATTTTGCTAACTAGAACTATGAGTAGCTAATTTAGTTTAGCTCTAGAATGTAGATAAAACTAGGTATCCACCATGTGTTGCTCTCTAATATTTTCTTCCTAAATAAAATAATAAAGACATGATTTTTCCATAAAAAGATTAAAATATAATAACTCGTAGATTAATACTTGGATAGGTTATACTTGAGTTAAGTTTCTTAATAGCCTATACTTAGTTAGGGTTTGGGGTTGTTGGTTTTCATCTTCTTCATCTAATTATCTAATGATTTAGTTTACTTTTATGAAAAGTATTTTCTTTGATGAGTTATACTTGCACATCACTTGATATCTCATACTTAGAATACTTTAAATAAAGATTAAAACTAAAAGATAAAATATTTATAGTAGGAAGAAGATAATAGAAGTAATTAATGGTTGTGAACTAGTGGATTCTATATCCTAGGCTAATTAGAACAATTCAAATTCAAATTAGAATCTTTTGTTAGTCCGGTAGAATAATAGGATTAGCAAAAATGCAAAAACACCATAGATCCATGTGGGAACGACATGTACAGCACTACACCGACACTGTACGCTTGTAATAGATTTTTCACATCAGTACTCATAACGTAGCAACTGCAAAATAAAATTGTTAGTACATAATATACAATAATATACACTATATTTCTATTTAGCTCGTATTAATGAGATGTCGAGGGATCTACTAGATCATGAGATTCCTCCAGGTGATTTGAAAATTCCAAGTAGTTCTTCAATCATTTTCTATTTACTTTGAACATGTGACCATTCTTTGGATTTTTGGTATCGATTGTGCCATGCAGATACATAGTGAAAACTATGAATACTCCTGTCCACCAAGAATGCAATTTTTTCCAGAAATAGATGAAAGCATAAATCATAAAAAAACACTTTGTTAGAAGGATGAAAAACATGGCGTGTGATATGGTGATCATGCCATATTCTCATTTTTTTTCTTTGAAATGTGTGAATTATCGTATGCATCACGTCTTGTCTCTTCCAGTTTGTTTATTTATAGCTTTCGTAATGGGCCAGCTAAATTATGATCGAGATTAACTAATTTGATTGCCCAATACGCCTTATGCTCTACCTTTGTAGGCAAATGACATGCTTTTCCATCGATTATTCTATATGGAGACATGCCTAAGAGTGTTTTATATGCAGTGCAGTAAGCCCATAAAGTATCGATTAGTATAAACAACCAATCTTAGTGAGATGGATTAATCATTTTCTTTGGCATTTTCTTGATTTCCCTATTGGCTAGTTTGACTTGTCCATTTGACTGTGGGTGATAAGGTATAGAAATCTTGTTCATGATATGATACTTCTGCATTAAATTATCGAAGTCTTTGTTGTAGAAATGAGAACCCCCATCAATAATTATAATTATGAGTTTAGGAACTACAAATCTGTACAATATATGTTCCTTTAAAAATCTAATAATAGTTCTCGATCATTGTTTCTGCGTGCTGCATCTTCTATCTATTTAATGACATAATCTACTGCTACGAGGATATAAACATATCCGTTAAAAATAGGAAACGCTCCCATAAAGTCAATGCCCCAAAATTGAATATCTCAATTGTAAGCATGAGTGTTAGAGGCATATCACTCTTCCTAGTTAACGCTCCTAGTTTCTAACATGACTCGCATCATGTGCAAAATTCATATACATCTGTAAAATTAGTAGGCCAATAATAATCACACTGAAGTACTTTGTCTACTGTTTTTTTAGGCGAAAAGTTACCCCCATATGCTTCTATATGATAGAAGGTGATTATGCTTTGAATCTTATCATCAAGTATACAATGTCTAATGATTTGATCTAAGCATTATTTAAATAAGTAATGATCATCGAAAAAGAAATGGCGTACCTTGTCTAAGAATCGTCGTTTGTCTTATGCACTCAAGTGATTCAGCATTTCATCTGCAACAAGAAAATTAATACTATCAGCATACTAGGCAGTTGTTCTAATTGATAATAGCTGCTCATCAGGGAACGAGTCCATAATTGGTAGCTTATCATTTTCCAAAGTTGGTCGAGAGAGGTGGTTTACAACCACATTCTCTACTCCCTTTTGTCTTTAATTTAAAGATCAAACACTTGAAGCAGTAGTATCCATTAGATTAGTCATGGTTTTGCATCTTTCTTCGACAAAAGATATTTGAGCGCCAAATGATTTGTAAAAATATCTACCTTTGAGCCCAAAATATATGAATAAAATTTATCAAGAGCAAAAACTACAGCTAGAAGCTCCTTCTCTATTGTGGTATAATTCATCTGAACGTCATTGAGAGTCTTGCTAGTGTAATAGACTATGTAAGGCTTTTTATCTCTTTGTTGCCCTAGTACACAATTACATAGTCGCTTGCATCGCACATGACCTCGAATGAGAGTAGGTTGCATTATTGGTGTGGTAATGAGCATCTCCTTAAGTGTTTTGAAAGTTGTTCGGCATGCCTACGTCCATTCAAACTGCACATTTTCCACAAGAAGGTGAGAAAGGGGTCTAGCAATAGTACTAAAAAAATTTTATGAACCTTATGCAAAAACCTGCATGTCCTAAAAATGAATGTATGTCTAGTTTTCAATATTGGTATTTTGAAAATAGACTCGACCTTAACTTTATCTGCTTACATTCCTTTAGGTGAAACTATGTGGTCTAACACAATACCTTTTGTGACTGTGAAGTGGCTTTTTTCTAAATTTAGGAGTAGATTTTTCTGTTAACACCTTTTAAGCATAGATCCTAATTTAGTTAAATAAGATTCGAAAAAATTTCCAAATACAGAGAAATCATCCATGAATACTTCTGGATAATCTTTAACCATATCGCTAAAAATACTTATCATACAACTTTGAAATGTTGCGGGCACGTTACATAATCCAAATGGTATTATTTTAAAAGCAAAAGTACCAATGGGACATGTAAAAGTTGTCTTTTTCTTATTCTCTAAAGCAATTTCGATTTGATAATAAACAGAATAAGCATCAAGAAAACAATAAAATTCTTGCCCAATAACTCTTTCAAGTACTTGGTCAAGAAATAGTAAGAAATGGTGATCTTTGTGTGTTACTTGATTTATCTTTCGACAATCTATGCACACATGCCAATTCATAGTACATCTTCTCTCCATCGTCGTTTTTAATTATTATTATCCCTCTCTTATTTGGAACAACATGGTTTAGACTTACCCATATACTATCCGCAATTGGATAGATAATGCCAGTATCAAGTAGTTTTAACACTTTGGTTTTAACCACTTCCTTCATGGCAAGATTAAGCTTTCGTTGCATTTGCCTAATAGGCTTGGCTCCATCCTCCAAATAAATGCGATGTGTACAAATAAGAGGGTCCATATCTTTGATATCCGCCATATTCCATCCAAGAGCTCTTTATACTTTCGTAATATCGATAGTAGTCGCTTTTCCTGATTCTCATCAAGATGCGCTGAGATGACTACTGGGGAAGTTTCCTTAGGCCCCAGGAAAACACATACTTGAGATCTTCGAGTAGTGGTTTTAGCTCATGTATCGGTGCTTAGATGTCAGATGGTATCAATTTTCTTTGAAATTTGAGGTAACTCTTCATACACTTCCTTTATTGGGGTCCATCCCGTGATATTCAAACATTAATTATCAGTTAAATGTTTTATGATTTCAATAATATGTTCGGATTTGAGATAATCAAGGAAGTCATCATTCACTATTAATGTCATCTCCAAAGGACCAGTCATGCACAATGATACGATATCTCCTTCATCATGAATTTGTTTAATGTAACTAATATCTTGTAATTCATCATTATCTATATTTAGTTGTTTGCAAGTGATGTGAAATATCTACTGCAAGCGCACAGTATCGGTGCAGCACTATACAGGTCATTCTTACAGAGATCTAAGGTGTTTTGCTATTCTCACTGATTCTTTAGTTCTTGCGGATTAACTATAGGTTCTAAGTTGGATTTGAGTTATACTAATTAGTCTAGAATATAGAATCCACTAGTTTTCAACAACATATTACTTCTATTATCTTCTTCCTATCATAAAAATTGATCTTTTAGTTTTAATCTTTACCTAAAGTGTTCTAAGCATGTGTTATCAAGTAGTGTGCAAGATAATGCCTTAAAGATACAACTTTTCATAAAAATAAACTAAATCATTAGATAACTCTATGACAAAGATGAAAAGTAACAATCCCAAACCCTAACTAAGTATAGACTATCAAGAAATCTAATTCAAGTATAACTTATCAAAGTATTAATTTACGAGTTGTTATATTTTAATCTTTTCATTGAAAAATCTTATCTTTATTATTTTATTTAGGAAGAAAACACTAGAGAATAACTACATGGTGAATTCCTAGTTTCATCTACATCCTAAAACTAAACTAAATTAGCCACTCATACTCCTAATTAAAAAGATCATATTTTTTCTAGAAAGTGATTAAAATTTTACACTAGAAAGCAAGATAAATCTATGTATAAAACAATTAGAAGAAGATTATCTAAGAAATAATGATGAACAGAAAAGGGTACCTCTGGAGTCGGTATGGCGGCCGTCACCCCTTCAGCAAACAATAATTTTATTCAATAAAATCTAAGTACAAAATCATATCATAAACTCTAGATTACAAGGATACGACCAATATATAGGCATCGGAGAATGAAACCCTAATCTAAGTATAAGTCAGAAATTATAAAATTACATCGAAAACTCCGTAAAAATGCCATCCATATTGGGGCCTATTGGGCCACCAATTGGCGACCAATGCCGCCAAATAGCGGCAAAGCTATTGATTATTGGCCCCAAATTTCTTCTGCTTAAGTGTCTTCTCTTATTCCTTTGATTTTGATGACTGTATTGAATTTTGACTCTCTGTAGCATCATAGTCTTGTAACTTTGCTCACTTTTAATTATTTTTGGGCTTGGTTTCCTAATATGGCTCTGAGTTTATGCTATCTCCTTGTAGGAATAGGTTTACCTGAAAACACACTAAAAATACCCGAGTAGCATTATTTAAATACAAAAATAGATAACATGGAGACTATAAATATGTAATATATGGCACTCATCACACCCCCACACCTATATTTTGCTAATCCTTGAGCAAAACCTAAATTTAAGAAGAAAAAGAAAAATCTTAACTTACTTTTGCAGGAATTGCGATTGCACTTAGCACGTGTAACAAACCGTTAAACTCATATATTACCCTAGTTGACGAGTTGTGTCTCGTGAGGGTTTGTAGTGAATATACCCACAAAATTTCGTGAAGAAGTTAGATTAAGCAATAAAGAAAAGAAAAATAATGATAACCAAAAATCAAGAAAAATAAAATTTTTATACAAAGAAAGAAAAATCATTTTTTAATGATATTTTCTTCAATTCATCTAACTAATATACAAACTCATGAACGTATTTAGATTATCAATTTTGAAGTCAAGCATCATTTTAAATACACTTATCATTTTAATCAAAAATTCAAATCCTATCTTTCAATACCCACTAATAGATAATTCATTAGCTCATATGCATCTACGTGCATGTGTGATAATCTACTTCGGCCTTTGACTCCAACTCTAACTGATGATTCATCTCCTCCCTCATAACAAATTTTTTTCTATTTTTTTAAGAATATTTCATATTTCATGTGAATATTCACGCTTGCTTTGGTGCAAAGTACCCGATTACTGGGATCATACTAATTTTTTCTCTGAGGCTATTGCCTTAATATCAGGCTCACCCACTTTTTTTTATTTTTTTTCATTTTTGAGTCTATTGCCTTAATACCAGGCTCACTCTCTTTTTTTCTTTTTCTTTTTCATTTCTGAGGCTATTGCCTTAATACCAAGCTCACCTCGTTTTTTTCCTTTTTTTCATATTTAGAGAGAGAAGATTACTCAATCATTATCATCTTTGTCCTTAACCTAATAAAGTATTGTAAAGTGCAAATTAGATGAATACTTATCTCAAAATTACTATTAGCAGTATTTATTTTTTGGATTTTAATCTTTTTCATAAAATTCTTAGTGTATCATCCAATCTACTCTCCTATTAGATTTCAAATCTAAATTTACTCTTTTATTTGTAATTAGGTTGATTTATTGAAAAAAAATTTGTATTTTTTTACTTTTTTTTAGATTTTTAACATTTTTTAGTTTTTTTTTTACTTTCTTTTTTTTAGTTGCACTAAAAAAAACTACCCAAAGTGTAAAAAAAGAAATCCAAAAATCTAAAAAAAGAATAAAAATTATAAAAAGACTAAAATCCTAGAAAAACACAGAGAAAATACTCTAACCACTCCCCCACACATAAACTCGTGTATGTCCTCATATACAAAGCAAGAGTGGTAAAAATATGAAAACTATTGTACAAATATTATACAAATAATGAGAGTCGTAAAAACTTACGATCTCAATATCATCACCCTATTAACACGTGGAAAGCAGTTACGACTTCTCAATCACCTTTCATAGTATGTGCATTTTAAATGTGAAGTGGGTGCATTACTGTATCTCATCATCCTCCTATAAGTCACGAAATTACCTGTCTATATCTTATGCCGCCCTTACTTTTTCTTTATCCACATGTAAACATTAATAATTGGGTTAAAGAATTCTTCATTATAAACCTGTCAACCATCGTTGTAACAAGCACACATGTAGAAATATCATGAGGTGAGAAGAGTGCAACATGATCAAGTGAACGTGGTGGTGGCCCTTCAAACTCACGAAGTAATGCGAGCTCCTCTACAAATAAATTTTCAAAAGTTAGCTCATAAATCAATGGCACACTTGCACAAGTATCATCATACATAGAATCAGTATGAGCTAATTCATCTAATAATATGAGCTCATCTTCGAAAAATTGCTCAATTGAGAGTTCATCATCAGTGCGAGAAGTAAAATGAGAGTGCAAACTGTAAATCATGTTTACCTCAATGAGGAAGCTCGTTGTGTGTTCATCCATATTGAATATGTTCAATGCCACAGTCATATTCCAAATGATAGTTTCATGAGGCCACTCCTACAATTAATTAATGCATTTGATGTTGTAAGGAATGGTCTGTCTAAGATAACGGGAATTTAATTTTGTAGATTGAAAATCGGCTCAGTTTCTAAGATAATGAAGTCTACAGGAAATATGAACTCGCCGACCTTAATGAGCACATCTTCAACCATACCAAGTGGTCTATTGATCGAACGATCAGCTAGCTGTAATGTGACCTTGGTAAGTTGAAGTTTTCCTAACCCCAGCTACTGATAAACAATGTAAGGAAGTAAATTGACACTTGCTCCTAAATCAAGCAATGCCTTGTCAAATGTAGTGTTTCCAATGGTTCATGAAATTGTGGTAGAACCTAAATCTTTATATTTAACATGTAAGAAGTTAGAGAGGATATGCGATATATTTGCAGCATGAAAAGCTTTCTTAGGAACATTTCTTACTTGTTTCCTAGTACACAAATCCTTGAGAAACTTGGCATACGTAGGAACTTACTGTATAATATTAAGGAGTGGAATATTAAGCTTCACATGCTGAAATATTTCAAGAATTTTCATTATTTGCGGTGAAAACTTCCTAAGCCGATTGGGATATAGTGCTTTCGGCTTAGGAACAGGTTCTTCCAAATGAGCATGTGATGGTAATGGTGGTGATGGAGATAGATGTGGAGAAAGAGATGAAAAATATGGTGTAGCCAACAAAATAGTCGGAGTGAGATCAGAGGGCATGGCTATATTATTATCCACTTGCTTGTCAGATCTGAGTATGTAAATGGCATTGCATTGGTGAACATAGGATGAAACAGACTGAAATGAGTTAGAATTGGGGTTCATTATTGGGTTGCTCAGAAAGATACCTAGCCCCCGCTTACTCAGCTGTGTGGTTAACTGTCCAACCTGCTATATATTCTTGATCTGCTGAGAACTTTCAAGATGTTGTTGGTCAGTCCGTTGTATAAAGTTAGTAGACACTTTCATTAAATTTTGCATTTGTGTGTCTAAATTGGACATCGTCTTGAAAATGTTCTCCATATTCCTTTCAAGTGTCGTTATCCATCTATCATAATCATCGTTATACCTTTACTGTGAATATGATTGATTATGTGCAGGTATTCTATTCTGATTGTTCTCTTGATTCATAGTATTTGACCCCACGTTAGGTCATGGAAACTGACCATTGGTTGGAGGCAACATATTAGGGTTGGGCGCTCTATAATATTGCCCTTGACCCCATGAGAGATTTGAGTGGTTCTTCCAGCTAGGATTGTATATAGGAGCATAAGAATTGTTTATGGGTCTTGGATATAAGGCGTTCGCCTGCTCAAGTGTTGGATCCATGATATTCACTAACAATGGACACTCCTCCATAACGTGATTTGGAGTACTGCAATTAAAACATGTGGGACCTTGTATTTGATTGACTTGACCCACTAGTGGAGCACTAGGAGTATCCTACGCCTCAATTCTCCGTATTAGGGCTGCAATCTTACCTTTGGCAGCTATAGAGATGTTGACGCTATAGATCCCACCCTTATGCGCAGAAGTTGATGCATTGGATTTCTCAACGGGACTCTCTCACTGCATATTTTTCCACGATAGGTCCTCAAGTGAGTCCCATGCTTCATCCTCATTCTTTCTCATAAACTCCCCCAGACACAAGAACTCATGAAGAGTTTTGGATGTGTAATTGATTCCTTCGTATACGATTTGACACAACTGTCACTTTTCTGTCACATGGTAGGGGCACTAAGCTAACAAAACTTTGAACCGTTCCAAGTATTTCCAGAAGGTTTCTCCTGGCACTTGACGGAATTGATTAATTTGATTTCAAATTTTTGCCATTTTATGCATGGGATAATACTTCTTTAGAAACACTCTAACGAATTCATCCCAAGTAGTGATTGAATCAGTAGGCATACTGTACAACCACCTCTTGGAGTTATCGTTGAGAGCGAATGGAATGAAGCATAGCATAATTGCATCCTCCGATAAGTACTGCAGTTTTATCATCACACACACTTCCTGAAATTCGTTGATAAAGAGATATGCATTCTCAGAATCAGAACTAGTGAATTTAGGAAGCATGATGATGTACTGCAGCTTCAATTCACAGTTATTACCCGCTGCTTGTGGGAATTTGATGCATGATGGTAGTGATGTGCGCAACATGTAACATCAATTCTGAAGGATCGGGATCGGTTGGTCCATCTTGTCTCCCATGAACAAATCTAATATCACTAATCGACCAAATTGATCACGGGTCCAATGTGGCATGAACCAGTGCCTGTGAGTGGATGCGTGAATTTCCAAAACTAATGCAAGAAGTGAGGTGTGGTGAAAATAAAACAGTGGAAGAGATATGATCAAAGAAAAGATGTGATTCCTACTGCTTCTATCTTTTTTTTTTTTTTACAAAACCAAAGTACCAAAACATAGAACTGGAGATAAAATGGGGTCAGGAATCACCTGAGCTGCTACTATTTGGCGGTTCTTGCCACCAATTAGCGGTATAACCAGAGAGATTGTGTCTCTGGTTTCTACTACGCAACTCTTAAACTCCTCTGATCCCTTTTATCTTCCTGAATCTACAATTTTCAATCCTTGCACACTTAACACAGACTGTTAACCTGTAAAATGCTAGAAAAAGCAAGAAAATACCGTCGATCCCCGGCAACAACCCCAAAACTGGATGTGAAATATCTATTGCAAGCGCACAGTATCGGTGCAACGTTGTACAAGTCATTCCCACAGGGATCTAAGGTATTTTGTTATTCTCACTAATTCTTTAGTCCCAGCGGATTAATTATGGGTTCTAAGTTGGATTTGAATTATTCTAATTAACCTAGGGTATAGAATCCACTAGTTTTTAGCCATTTATTACTTCTATTATTTTCTTCCTATCATAAAAATGGATCTTTTAGTTTTTATCTTTACTTAAAGTATTCTAAGTATGTGTTATCAAGTGGTGTGGATGAAAAACGCATTCAAGATACAACTATTCATAAAAATAAGCTAAATCATTAGATAACTCTATAACAAAGATGAAAAGTAATAACCCCAAACCTAAGATAGGCTATCAAGAAATCTAATTCAAGTATAACCTATCAAAATATTAAACTACGAGTTGTTATATTTTATCTTTTCATTGAAAAATCTTATCTTTATTATTTTATTTAGGAAGAAAACACTAATGAGCAACTATATGGTGGATTCCTAGTTTCATCTACATCCTAGAGCTAAACTAAATTAGCTACTCATACTCCTAATTAAAAAGATCATATTTTTCCTAGAAAGCAATTAAAGTTATACATTAGAAAGCAAAATAAATCTATCTTGAAAGCAATTAGAAGAAAATTACCCAAGAAATAATGATGAACAGAAAAGTGTACCTCTGGAGTCGGTATGGCGGTCGTCACCCCTTTAGCGAATCCTAATTTTATTTAATAAAATTAGAGTACAAAATCACATCATAAACCCTAAATTACAAGGATACGGCCAATATGCAGGTCTCGGAGAATCAAATCTTAATCTGAGTATAAGTGAGAAATTACAATATTACATAAACCCCATAAAAATTCCATCCATATTGGGGCCCATTGGGCTGCCAATTGGTGGCCAATGCCACCAAATAGCGGCAAAACTATTGATTCTTGGCCCCAAGTTTCTTATGCTTAAGTGTCTTCTCTTGTTCCTTTGATTTTTAATGGTTGTATTTAACTTTGACTCTCTGCAGCATCATAATCTTGTAGTTTTGCTCACTTTTAATTCCTCTCTGGACTTGATTTTCTAATCCGGCTCTGAGTTTATGTCATCTCCTTGTAGGAATAGATTTACTAGAAAACACACTAAAAATACCCTTGTAGTATTATTTAAATATAAAAATAGATAATATGGAGGCTATAAATATGTAATATAGGACACTCATCAGCAAGCATTAAAAATATTAAGTTCAAGAGTCATATTTCCAAATGAAAATTTCACCACACCATTCAGCAATTTATAACTGTATTAGTTGTAGCTAAGAACGGACGTCCAAAATTAGCTGGAGTATGAAGACGTGAATTTTTTCAACTGCAGTGTCGATGACTATAAAATCCATAGAAATGTAAAAGTTCTCGATCTGCACTCGAACATTTTCCACAACGCCCTTAGGATGCTTTTTTGACCTATCGGCTAACTGTAGTGTGACCGGTATATGTCTAAGTTCTGCACTTAGATGTTTGTAAACCAAAAATGGTAAGAGATTTACACTAGCCTCAAAATCTAGCAAAACTTTTTCTATATTATGTTGACCTATTGCACAAGAAATAGTAGGACATCCAAGATCTTTGTATTTAAGAGGTATTTCAGAATAGAATAATACACTTAATTGTTCTGTGAGAAATATTTTCTTGTATATATTGTGATGTCTTTTGATGGTGCTTAAGTCCTTCAAGAATTTTGCATATGAGGGGACTTTTTTAATTACTTCCAGCAAGGTATTTTAAACTATACCTCTTTGAAAATTTCCAAAATATTAGCATAAGATGCAGTAATATTTTTAGGCATTAATCTTTGAGTAAACGGTACAGATGCTTTATAATCTGTGAAAGTGGGTTCTTTAGAATTATCATATTTAGATTGTTATACTGAATCATTGCCCTATTTCTTCTCAGTATTTTTTTGAAATGGACTCATCAAGCACTTTACCACTTCTCAAATTTATTGCAATAGTTATCTCAAATATATCATTATTAACTAAAGAAGTAATAGTATTTATACTTTCGATTTTACTTGAAGTACTGGACTCCAATTGAGATGGTAGCTTACCTTTTCCTACGTTTGCAATGTAGAATTGAGGTGGCTTATCTATGAGTGAATATCACTAAAGACTATTATATTCTGATTGCTAATTGTTTTTTGTGACTGAATAAATTGTTGTTGCATTTGGATCATTCGATCCATTCTCTACTATATCTGCAATAAATTATCCTCAAAATTTCTCTTTGATAGTAGTTAGTACACTGAAGGTTGATTAGTAGGTTGGACGTATTGTTGAGGGGGATTAGTGGGTAGCTTATTTTGATTACTAAATTGTCATTGAGGATTCTGCTTCCATTAAAGATTTTGATGATTCCTCCAATAAAGATTATATGTTTGTGAATTTAGTTTGTTTACTAGTTGAGGAGAAGTGTTAAATTCATTAGCTTATTCATTCAATAATTCTTTAAAAGCAGGAAGTATTGGACATTCATGAGTCACATGTCCTTATAATTGGCAAATATTATAAACTTCCAAAACTTCCTCTATTGCATTAACTGTTTCATTTATCTTTTTAAACAAATCTTCAGATTTCTTAGTGATAAAAATTAATTGTGCAACTATGTCTTCGGTTTCTTCTAATTTAATAAGTTTGCCTCTACTCTGAGATTTGTCTTTTAATTGATGTTTATCAATAGTATCCTCAGTTTTTTAGACTTGTAAATTTTCGGTAAGTGCATCAAGATAGTCACATGCTTCCTCAGCATCTTCGTTCAAAAATTCACCATTGCACTTATTTTCTACAAATTTTATGGTTATAGTGTTTACCCTTTGATAGAAGATACTTACACTCCTCCATATCTCAAAGCCGTGATGTATACATGAGAGCAGCAAATCTTTAAATCTATCTCAATACTCAAACAATGGTTCATCTTTTTTTTGTCGAAAGTTGAGAATTTGTTTTCGCATATGATTTGTTCCTGAATGAAAGAATTTCTTCAAAGATTTTCTTTGCATCTCATCCCATCTTCATATTGAATTGCAACGTAAAGAATGTAGCCATGTCTTTGCTTTATCTTTAAAGAAGAATTGAAAGAGCTTAAGCTTAAGTTGCTCTGAAGTAATGTTTTAATGATGAATAGTAGAGCAAACTTCTTCGAATTCTCAAAGGTACAAATATAGGCTCTCTGAATCCATCCCATGGAATTTAGGCAAAAGTTGAATTACTCTAGATTTAATCACAAAGTGTCCCATATTAAGGCAATGCAATGTATAAAGATTGGGCTGTCCTATCAGGTTATAAATAATCTCATAAATCCTCCCATTGCCTCCATGATGGTTGTATTATTATCTCCAAATCCGTTATTATTAGTATTCATGCTGTTATTATTGTTATTATTGCTCAAGTCAGGAGGTGTTTGGTGGATAGGAAGTGCGTGTGGATTTGAATACGATCGAATAAGTTTACCATTTGAAGTTTTCCTCCAACTGGTCATGCAAATTCAGAATCGCAAAAATTAATGACATAGGAATCGTAATCTATATTAAAGTGTAACACAATAGTATGATCTCTGACAATGGTGCCAAAAACTTGACTGCAATCTAAATTGTATACAACAAAGTACAAAAGATCGACAAGTAGTATAAGAGTAGTAACCCAAGATCATTCTCTCGAGGATGGTTTTGTTCCTGTATGACACTAAGAATAAATTACGCAACTAAAAAGAAATAAAAATTGGATTTTTATTAACTAAGAACTAAAACTAATTAATAAGGATATAAATTTACTTTAATTAAAATTGTCAATCAAATGGGTGTAACTCCCCCATAGAATAATTTACTGGTTGTATTTATAATTTCTTTATCTCACTTACATAGATCACGTGGTTTTCCTAAAATCAAAAAATAAATCAACGAAATACAAAATATATAAAGTTGCAAACTTGATACTTTGAATAACTTATCCAAGTTAATTTGATATGAATTTCGAGTTTATCTAATCATGCAATATGAATAACAAAAAAACTCAGTATCTAAAAAGTCTATGGAATATCAAAAACTATGCAACAAATATAACGTCAAACAATAAAACATCAAGGACTCAAAATCATATCTTAATCCTTTCAAAATAACAGAAAATCAGTGATATCAATTTCATATAAATCAATTAAAATCAATAAGAATAGAAAATTACATACCAGTAAATTACCTAAGATTTGTTATTCTATCTGAACCAACTCAAGAATTTAGCCACTCATACTCATCATAATCATGGATAAAAAAAAAAAGAATTCTTTTATTGATTTCTATGAACGAGTATAAAAACTAAATCTTGAATTTAAAACTTTAAAATCTCTCTCTAAAACATTACAAAATCTGAGTTACATTGGCAATTTATAACTTTACAAAACCTGATAAGGATTGTATTTATAAGAAAATTCTAAATTCTTTTAAAAATCCTCAAAAAAAAAAAAAGCAAACTACAACTGCTCCCTTCGACAGAGCTATCCATAAAAAATCTCACGTTCTTCATACAGTTGATTGCTGTTGACAACTACTTGTTGGCTATCGGTAAGCAGACCTGTAAGTTCACACTACTGAGCTGCTATTTGAGACACACATTGATATTTTGATTTTCTTGCATATAAAACCCTGTAAAAATCCTAGAAAACACTAGAAAATATCATAGTGTTGAATTTAGTTAATAAAAAATATTTTCCATTAATTTCTTGTATTAATCAACAAAATTGGATTATGCTTGTATAAAATAAACAAAATAATTATGCTTTTCAAATGTAATCACTAGCCATGCTTAAAACTCTTGCTAAACAGAGCATTTCTAAATATAACTCCAGGAAGATAACTCAAAGAATAGTGCCTCTCTATATCAAGAAGTGAGAAATAAGCTCCTTCTAACTAGTAAATCTAGGAACAGGATGGAAGAGATAGAAAATCCTTGATGTCTATGGCACTATTCTTTGTGATCCAAACAGGGAACGCCCAAACCCTCAGAGGATAGTCACCGGTACTTCTTTCACTGGTAGAGATAGGACTATCTCTCTAAATATAAATTTTGGTTTGGAGAGTGTTGTCCTATCTCTACCGGTGAAAGAAGTACTAGTGACTATCGCTCTGAGGGTTTGGGGATTCCCTGTATGGATCACATTGGTCCTCTCCTCGTCGTCATAGTTATATATGAAGCAGGGCATGGGAATGAGCATAAACATAACGCCTAATACCTGCGATCGAATTAGTCATGTAGTGTGTAACAATTAGAGCGCTAGTATGAAATACTGTGGAAAAGACAAAAGAATGAAAATTTGAGGCGAGTACAACTCCACAGGAATGTGCCAGTGTAACTCCACCAGAACACATATCAGCGTAACTCCACTAGAATGTGCCAGTGTAACTCTACCGAAACACGCCTCTATACACCTCCGCCAGAACACACTTCAGCGTAACTCCACCTGAACGTGCATCAACGCCGCTCTGCTAGAAAATGTACAAGCATAGTTTTGCTAGAAAGGTCGTTGAAGGTAATTTCTCCAAAACAAAATTACAGCATTTCCTCAGCTCTGTAGAGACGATTTCTGTGCCTTTGCAGAAAGGATCTTAATGCTGCTCCGAGATTAGGAATAACCCTGCCAAAGGATATCCTTCTGGATCCCATCGGTTGAGTTATTGGAGAAAATCAACAATAAAATGATAGAAATTATAAACCAATGGGTGATCTGATCTACCTACAAAATATAACTAAATTTTTTCCAAAGAAAAACAAGAAAGCAATTTCTTCAAATGGTTTCAGAAGAAGAAAATGTGCGAAGATTCAATCCCCTTTTTCACAACGGAATAAGAAAGGATGCCAAGCTCCAATGCCTTTTTTAAAAACTCCGCCAATGGTGCTTAAAAATTTATCTTTTTACTGTCTATTCCAAGTCAAAATAAAAAAAAGAGAGTTGTAATAGACTGATGACATCCAGCGTAAAATATTATCACATATTGTGACATGAGCCTTTTTTTTTTTTTAAAAACAGTCCAACAAAAAGATGATAAATTGACATATTTTAGCATTCATCAGACAATAAAAGCAAATAGCAGCTATTAATTAACCTAGGCAGAAGCAGAATATAGATCATCGGCTGAAGGAAGAATACCAGCAGTTGGCAGCTGAATCGCCGCTGAATAGGCTTCACTGACACCATCGCTTATGTCCCCTCCAGTTTCTTTTTTGCCACTCGCTTGGGTGCCTAGGATCTAGAGATTTGGAAAGATGAGGGTTTTAGCAGAAGAACAATGGCAGAGGTTTTGAAACGAAAATAAGAGCAAAAAGATGAGTAAAACGATTTCTTACTTTTTTACTTGGAGTACTTAAAGGGAAGTCACAAGCTCTCGCAGGATGCATTAGCAAGCCAAACCGACCTTATATTAGTCCCGCCGGAAGTGCTCAAATGCAATTCTTTAATAATCGTGCCAAGCATTCATCTTAGAAGCACTATATGGATTACAAAGAAAGTTTGAAGTTTTGATTCAAGTACAATTTATACTGAAAACTTTGAAGGGGCTCTTGTGTGCTATAAATTATGCTCGGTGAAGTTATCAGGTTCTCAAGCTATAGGTTAATTTTGATAAACGAAAGTCAATTAACTCCATATTAGCCTTGCAAGAACTCAATTAGCCTCACCGGAATAGTTTAACCTTGTCAGAACAAGGTTAGCCTTGTTAGAACAGTTTAGCCTCACTAGGACAAGATTAGCATCGCTGGAAGTGTCTAAAAGACCATATGTTCAACCTTGCCAAGAAAATTTAAACTTATCCAATCGTTGCTGAAACCATCCCAATCTCCGCAAGTCAAGAAAGTGGTTAAACAACCTTTAACTATAAAACTCACCCTTAGGCATCAGAAAGGGGGACATTGGTCTAAGCGAGAAAAAGTTCAAGTGATCTTCTTCAACTGAGTTCTAGCCGGATTGTCAACAGAAGTTAGAAAGATCACTCTGATCATGCTTTCATCATCACACTCCCCAAAATCCTAATCGTAACCCCTTTGATTGTAGAGTTACTCTCTCTTTGTAAAATGTTAATCTCGAGTGTTAGAATTTTCAAGTCTCAATACAAATCTTAGTTTTTTTCAATAGCATCTTTTAACTTTGATGTCATGATCGATGAAACAACTACCACTATGGCATTACCCGCCAAAGTAGCACGAAGAACCTTCATAACAAGTCGAAGTTTGTATTACCTCAAATATGCTTTAGAAGCCAATAAAACAAGCAGAGAAGATGATTACTAGCAAAAAATATATTATCTTTTATATATTTCATACACTTGTTATCCAATTTTGATATTTAATATCAGAAATCACTGAATGTTTATGCATATTAGTGTCCACAAATGAACCTTAGAAGCTAACCAGCCAGAAAACTGTATTGTAGATAGCTCAGCCTTTGGCTGTCGATAATCCCTCATAAATTTCACAGTAATCTTCAGCAAAAAAAATCATTGTCGAAGCGACTATTAAATCCACAGTTGACAATGCTATGGGCAAATATGAAGATACACTGAAATTCAAGCAAAAAAAAATTTCCAAAAAGATATAACTCTAGTCTTAGGTAACTAAACTCTGTGGGGAACTATAAATACCCAATGTTTCCAAGAAAAACATAAAGAAAATTTTAGAGATTATTTTTAGAGAGTTTTTGTTGTTTTTGAGAGATTTTAAGGATTATTAGTGCTTGTGCATTTTTATATAGTTAATAATAAAAGGTTTTCTTTTTTATATTTGATAACTATATCAAGCATGAGTAACTAATTTTTTTTTTTGGTTTTGGATAAGAAGATAAACTTTTGATCATTGGTTTGCTATGAATTTATTGTTTTTGTACTCAGTTAGTTTATATAATATCAGTTTCCCTATTTGTTCCTTTTGCCATGAATATATTATTTTGGGACTTTGATAGTTTATTTCTTGATGGTATAGTTATTACTTAGTTTTTGATATATCATTACCTTTTTAGGAACGGTATATGACTAAACTTTTAATACTTGTTTCTATCATCCATAGACTATATTTAGATTATTTCTAAATTTCATATAAGTATTAATTGGGGAAATTATCTAGTAACAATATTATTATCTTCTATACTCTTATACTTCTAGAGAAATATATTTTGCTTGTATAAGACCATGTGACATATACAACTGATATAATTATGGAAAAAATCATCTAGTAAGATTATCTTGGTGGCGTAACCTTATCTTATCTGATTTGTCTCTCTGATTTATTTTACATTAAATAATATTTAATCAAATCAATTATTCTCCGCCTTTTAATTTTGTAGTAACATATAGTTTAACTATCTAAACAAAAATAACAGTATAGTATCCTCGAATTAATGATCTTGGATTGAATCTTGTGTTTTACTTGATCTCCAGCACTTGGGAGTGCAAAAATCAAGTTGCATCTAGTTTTTGGCACTATTGCCAGGAATTCTGTATTATACACTCATATAAAAGTTATTGTTAAAGTGTTAATCACTAGTATGATTTTAATTTTGTTGACAACTTGGTAGCAAGTATCTAATGGTGTCTCATTCGGTCATATTCAGTTCCACTACAGCTTTTAGTTAATCCACCACTAGTTAAATGAGCAACAATAATCAAAACTTGGCCAATAGTGGTAATAACAATGGGTGTGGGGGTTAAAACATGAATAATTATCAAAGTTAGCATGGAGGCAATGGGAGATCCCTACGCGATTACTCACAACTTGATAGGACAACCCAACCATCATGTATAATTTTTCCCTTTAAATATAGGATACTTTGAGATCAAATCAGGAGTTGGTGAAATTGTTACTAGAGTTCCATGGGATGGACAAGGAGAGTCCTTATCAGCTTCTTTATGAATTTGAAGATTTTGTGCTACTATCAAATCTAAAAGATATTAGCGCAGAACAATTAAAGGTAAAACTCTTCCCGTTTTCCTTAAAGCAGGAGGCAAAAATGTAGCTACACTCCTTGAGGTCAAATTCAATAGGAAGATGGGATGAGATGCAAAAAGAGTTTCTTAATAATTCTTTTCTTCATATTGAACTAATTATTTGTATATAAATTGTTACTTTTCACCAAATGGATATCATAATATTTTTTGATTGTTGGGATAGATTTACTGCTCACATCATGGCTTTGCGATATGTATATTGGTAAGTACCATCTATCTATGTTTGAATGTTGCAACCAAGCTGTTTTATAGAGACCATGTGTAATGATGAGTTCTTAATTAAGTAAGTTGATGAAGTATGGAAATATCTTGACTCTCTTACTGCATACTCACAAGTTTGGAAAACTGAGGGCACTTCTAAAAGAAATCAACCTATAACATCATATCCTAATAGAGGCAGGCTTATCAAATTAGGTGAGAACAAGGGCATTGCCATGAGATTAATTGCACTCACTAAGATGGTTGATGACCTACTCACGAAGAGATTGGAAATAGTGAAGGTGGCAGATGAAGTATAAGAGATATGCAACATTTGTGAGTTACATGACATGTAACCTAGAATTGTTTGACTCTTCTTGTTTTCAAAAAAGTATTGAATGAACAAGCTAACATGTTCAACACAATTCCTCAACTAGCAAATAATTTATTCTCTTCAACATATAATCCCTATTGAAAGAATCTTCCAAATCTTGAGGGGAAGCAGAATCCTCAACAATGACATACTCAGCCTATAAAACCAGCTATGAATCAAGCACCATAACATTACATTGAACCAGCAACAACATTGACTTTGGTGTATCAATCACCACTGAAGTGCAATTTGGAGGACAACATAGCAAAAATACATCATCATATAAACCAGATGATTCAGGCTCAACAACAATTTATATAGTTGCAATAAACTATCAATAGTCAGAATGCGTTAACTTTTAGCAACATAAGGACTTAGGTAAGTAGCCTTAACTTAGCAATGATAATTCAAAAAAAAAGGGTAAGCATTCGTCTCTGTTGAGGCTAGCAACTCAAGTAATATTAAAGGTATCAATGCTATTTCTTCTACACTATATGATGATATATCTGATATGATTGTTGTAATAAGTTTAAGGTGTAGTAAAGTACTAAAAAACTAGTTTAAGGAATGATGAAAGTTGAGTGAAACCAAGTGATGATTCGACACAGCAATATAACATCGACAAGGATAATACCCCCACACCATCTTATAAGCCTACTGTACCATTCGCACAAAGTTTAAAGTATAAGAACATAAATAGTTCCTATATTGAAATCTTAGATGTCTTTAAACAACTACAGATTAATATACCACTACTGGAGGCGATCAAGTAAGTACCATCATAAGCCTAATTCCTGAAGGACATGTGCACTGTGAAAAAATGCCATAATGTACAAAAGAAAGGGTTTTTGATGGAGCAAGTTCATTACTTCATTTAGAAATGCCTCTTAAACACCAAGAACCAGCATGGCCCACAATTTCAAATGTGATTGGACAATTTATCATTTCAAAAGCTCTCTTCAACTTTGGTGCTAGCATTAATCTCTTACCATACACAATGTATAAGTAGGTAGGTGAAGGAGAACTAAAAACAACTCCAGTCATATTACAATTTGCAGATAGATTCATATGATATCCAATGGGAGTGATCGAAGATGAACTTTTACTAATCTATATTTTCACTTTCAAATAGACTGTACTAATATTGATACCGCACCAATTACTAATGAACGTCTGCGGATCTCGGTTATCCTTAGATGTCCATTTTTAGCCACAGCTAACAAAGTGATTAATTGCATAAACAGAGTGGTTTAGCTATCATTTGGCAATATGACCAATAATTTAATGTTCTTAACCTCTGCAAGTAATTGAGCTTTGATAAAGAAAAAGTGCAAGATATTAACCTAATTGAAGAAGTTTGTGATTGCCATAAAATTTATTTTCATTGAAAACTAACAAAGGTTGCCCATTTACAGAAGACTAGGAAACTGATTCTTCTTTCTTTAATTTGGGGTTCCTAGTAGCTGTGGAGGACGATTTCGTTCTTCATTGATGATCCGAGCAAGAACTTCTCAATTGTGCAGCTTTCAAAATGCTCTGAACAGGAAGAACTGTTGTTTCTTAGCATAAGTCCACAAATGAAGATAATCCAACCCCTTTTTCAGTCCAAATCTTGGCTACTTATAGGAATTTTTGATACTTTTGAATTGGTCTAACTGCCCAATTAATAACCTCTTGAATCAATTGTATTTGTAACTGAAATAGTAAATCCACTGGATTTATAACTAAAATGCAGTTTTGAGCCTTAGATCCGCATTTTGGCTCTTTGCAGCTTATTTGTTATGTTCAGACCCCGGTTTCGACGCAAGGACAATTTCTATCCTTTAAAGGTTTGAAGTCAAAACACAACCCAATAGGATTCGCGTTTTAGCTTTTTCATGAATCGCGGATCTCTTTGACTGAAAATCTGCATTTCAACTATTAACAGCGTATTTGTCATGCTCAGACCCATGTTTAGGTGCAAATAAACATGATTTTTCATCTTTTTAAGTTTTGAAGTCGAAATGCGACCCAATGAGGCTCACATTTTAGTTATTTTGTGAATCATGGCTCTCTCTGGCTGAGGATCCACGTTTGAAATCAAAATGCGACCTAAGAAGGTTCGCATTTTATACTTAGCTCAAAATACAGATTGCAGATCTCTCTGACTGAGAATCCATATTTTAAATCTTAATAATTCATTTTGCTTGTTTAGACCTGTATTTGGAAATAAATAAGGATGGTTTTCAACCTTGAATATTTTGAGGCCAAAATGTGACCCAAATGAATTCGTGTTTGGTTATATTTAGCTCAAATATATGGACTTCTGTCAATCTATGAGATAGCTTGGCTTAGAACGCAGATCTCTTTGGCCAAGGTTTTGCATTTTAGGTTTTTAGCTATCTATAAGGTTTCAATGACTCATGTTTGCTTGTATTTAGTGATAATTATTATCTTTTGACTTATAGAAACAAAATGCAACCTTAAAAGGCCTACATTTTGGTTTTACAAGAGGGTTTCTCAAAGTTAACTTTTTGTTTAGTCTGAAACACAGATCACCTTCTTTGCTCTGTGGCTTTGTTATAATAAAATTTTGTCAACAAAACTCCCTCCAAAATTTAAAAAATTTTGTAACTTTGAAAGTGTTTTGAAATACTTTAGATATAAAGCACAGCTTTAATTTGAAATTTGAAATCCATTTGAATGCGGCTCTTTGTTTAAAATGTGACTATGCATTTGAAATGGCTTGAACGCGATCCTACGCTTGAAGCACGATTCAATGTCTGAATGCGAACCTGTGTTTAAAATTTTGAAATGCAGGTTTAGATCCACTTTTTCAGTGCTTTTGTTGAAGCATCACTACTTTTTGCTTGCCATTCGACACATAAAGCGAGGAGCTATTGCACTTATAATGGTGAAATCTCTTCAAGATTTGGGCCATAAATCTTGACCGTCAAAATTTCTATATAAGATGGAAGGTCTTTCAAGAGTTATTCTGAGTAACACTTGAAAGATTTGAGCTCTATTTATCCTCAAGCTTCTTATTCAAACTTTCGAACTTCACAGTTTTCAAGCTTTCTTTCCTTTAGCTTTCAAACTTACATTTCATAAAAGATGTCGAAGAGATCATCTTCCAGCCAACCCACTAGTGGTTCTAGCAATCTTTTAGCCACTTCTGGCTTTTCTCCATCACTGACCTACAAACCTATGATCTTATGTAAGCTAATGAGTTTCAACTTGTTTAACTTGGACGATCTGTCACCACCAACAATAACTACTAAGCCTTTTATCCCAAGTATTTGGGGGTAGGCTACACGAATCAAAAAGAGAATCATGCCAGATCGATCACTTTGATAGTTCTTCTTCATTCATTTCTATCAAGTAATATCTCCTCATTTAAATCTCTAGAATCCATATCTTTTCGTATCACCTCTATCCATATTTCCTTTGGTCTTCCATTCATTCTTTTAACTTGTCATATATTGA
Source organism: Dracaena cambodiana (assembly GCA_036321105.1). Taxonomy (NCBI): domain Eukaryota; kingdom Viridiplantae; phylum Streptophyta; class Magnoliopsida; order Asparagales; family Asparagaceae; genus Dracaena; species Dracaena cambodiana. The sequence goes on from JAYEPQ010000017.1 coordinate 16,953,545, forward strand.
TAAACTTTCCTCATCAAACTGGTGCATTTGTAAGCCTACGTTGCACATGACCAAACTATAAGCGATTTTCTTGCATCTTTTCATTGATGGGAGCTACATCTACCTTAGCTCCCATCGATGAAAAGATGTGAGAAAATCGCTTACGATGGTTTAGTCATGTGCAATGTGGGCCTACAAATGTACCAGTTCAGACGATCAGTCACCATGGACTTTAAATCAAATTAACTAATTAATGTCACAAAACGCGCATATGCATTTTAGCCTATACAGACTTTTGAAAATGCAGATCTCTTCTAATGATTCATATTTTTTATTAAAAATATGAATCATCTAAAATTTTATCTTTTTATATTTGAAATACAGGTCTCCGTAACTTTGTGATCCATGTTTTGGTTTTGACCGATTCGATCGAAAAGAAGAAATAATATGTATTTCCTTTTTAGGATACCCAAGAATAAATCATCACATCTTTAACCAAAATGGAGGTTAAAGATGGTCTTTTTTCTCATCGTATTCTTTATATGGAAATCAGAGGCCAACGAAACATTCCCTCGACTCGTACTAATGAGAATTTGACTTCAGGAGAAATTGAGCAAAAAGCTACTGAATTGGCCTATTTCTTGCACGTACAATTGAAGTATTTTGAACTGACACAATATTCTTATACTATGGTTAGATGGTGCAACATTTTGAATTCTTTTATCTGAAAAGGAGCCTTATTTTTTCTATTTCTATATTCCTTAATTTTTTTAGGATCTGAAGAGTCAATTATTATACAAAAATAGGAATAGATTCATAGCTTCCATACCTTTTTATAGAACTTGTACTTTAGAGAAACATCAAATCAGATAGAGCTGACAAATGAAGCAGCTCATTAATAATTCATAGATTTAAAAAATGACAAAAAGATACCATTAATTTCCCTCCCATTTATTGCACCTACAGTATTTTTGCCTTGGTGGGTCCCTCACTCATTTCAAAATAGTCTCGAACCTTGGATTATTAATTTGTGGAATACTAGGCAATCTGAAATTCTTTTCAATGATATACAAGGAAAGATTTCTAGAACTAGAAAAACTAATCTTATGAAATGATTAAAGAATACCAATAGACATATATACAAAACCTTAAAAAGCTTCGTATAGGAATACACAAGGAAACAATACAATTGGTCAAAACACAATATGAATATCTCTCTCTATCATTTTGCATTTTTTTGACAAATATAATATGTTTCCTATTTAAGAGGTTATTTAATTCTAGGTAATGAAGAGCTTGTCATTCTTAATTCTAGGATTCAGAAATTCTTCTATAACCTAAATGACATGATAAAAGCTTTTTCGATTCTCTTAGTTATTGATTTATGGATTGGATTTCACTTGACCAATGGTTGGGATCTAATAATTGGTTCAATCTACAATGATTTTGAATTGGCTCATAACAACCAAATTATATTTGATCTTGTTTCCACTTTTCCAGTTATTCTAAATATTATTGTGAAATATTGGATCTTCATTATTTTTAAATCGCATCTCTTTCGTTTGTAGTCATTTATCATTCAATGAATGAATGAAGAATTTATTTGATCACCTAATATCAATCAAAATTATTCTTCATGCATAAAGAAAGCATTTTTACTTATTTTTTTTCTGTATACTTCTACCTCTTCAAGGTATTTCTCCTATTTAAATAGAATTATTTTGGTACAATGGCAGACTTGTTGATAGGGATCTATTCTAGCTACCTATCTAATTTATTGTAGAAATTTATGGATGAATGATTGGATCATGCAAAATAGAAATACTTTTCTTGGGTAAAGGAACATATCACTTGATCTATTTCTGTATCGACGTGATATATGTAATAACTCGAACATCTATTTCAAATACGTATCCTATCTTTGCACAGAAAGGTTATGAAAGTCCATGAAAAGCAACTGGGTGAATTGTATGTGCTAATTGCCATTTAGCTAATAAGCCTGTGGATATTGAAGTTTTGCAAGTTGTACTTCCTAATACTGTATTTGAATAGTTATTCGAATTTCTTATGATATGCAACTGAAACAAGTTCTTACTAATGGTAAAAAAGGGGCTTTGAATGTATGGGTTGTTCTTATTTTACCCGAGGGATCCGAATTAGGGCCCCCCCCCCCAAAAAAAATCATATTTTCCCTATGGTGAAAGAAAAAAAAAATAGAAAATCTCTCAAAGTTATCATCCCAATAAAAAAATATTATTGTAATAGGTCCTATTCTAGGTCAAAAATATAGTGAAATCGTCTTTCCTACTCTTTCTCCTCACCATGCTGCAAAGAACGACATTCACTTCTTAAAATATCTCAAATATGTAGGCAGGAATAGGGGAAGGGGTTAGATTTATCCTGATGGGAGCAAAAGTAACAATATAGTCGATAATGCTATATTCACAGGTATAATACGAAGAATAGTGCGAAAAGGAAATGGATATGAAATACTCATCGTTGTTGCATCGGATGGACACCATATGGTTTATAATATACCTCTAGGGACAGAACTTCTAATTTCATCGAGTGAACCTATCAAGCTTGATCAACCATTGACAAGCAATCTTAATATGGAGGGATTAGGTCAGGAAGATGCCGAAATAGTGCTCCAAGATCCACTGCGTGCCCAAGGCCTTTGTTCTTCTTGGCATCCGTTATTTTGGCATAATTTGAATTCTTAAAAAAGAAATAGTTTGAAATGGTTCAATTATACAAAATGAATTTCTAGATATAGATATTCCTTACTATCAAGTTTGCAAAAAATGCAGACGTCTTGTCGATCAATACAATTAAATATACATGATCAAAAAATTCTGTAAATCCTTTTGCTTGCTTGTTTATACCTTTTTTTTTGGAATGTATGAAATTCTTTACTTGTAGCCCATTCCTAGCACTAGACAATAGGAATGCAAAAATAAAGGAAGAGGAGACAGGGTAAGGACAAGATAAATGAAAGGAACGGTATTGGATTATAAGTCTTACTAATTTTCTATTGGACATAAGAAAAAGGACTTTGTACCCTTTCTTGTGTCATCTTATGTCGAAATAATAACGATTACGTAACTTTTTCTATTATTCAATTAACTTCAACGTAGAATAGAACTAATTTAAAAGAGAAAAATTATTCAAGCAAAAAAAAATACTTTAACTCATTTTATTGAGAAGTAGATTAGATTTATTTTTTACGCATACCCCAATCATTTTTATTTTATCGTCTTTTATATAGAGTAAGGTTCTATTAGTGTAGTATGGGAATGATTTGCAGGATGTCTCATTCATTTAAATCCATATAATTATCCAGAAAATCTATTGATTCCTTCATATTGCTTCTCGTAAAAGTTAATATTCTATTATTGAGGAACGACAGAGCCTATAAATGAATCAATAGAAATATATTCAATTGCGTTGTTCAAAAACATAATAAGAAAGATAGGAATAAAGTGATTTGAAAGATCAAACCAAAGGATCCATTTAGTTATTTATACGAAAATTTGGATTATGTTGACTGGATAACTTTCCTATTTGTATGTTATGGAATAGATTAAAGTCTCACCTCACTATAAGAGTAAGCAATCGGCGATACCTTGCGCCTTTCTTTTATTTTTATTATAGGCGTAAGGTACTACTAAGTGCTTACTTTTTCAGGTCGACAATCTAGTTTATCTTATTACTACAAACATGAACCAAATTTGGAATATGAATCGTAAAAGAAAATGCCTATTAAACTGATCACAGGAATACTAGTTATTGTACCTATCAACCTAAAAGGAATCCTTCCAATAGTATCGGCCATTTCTCTCACTTTCCTCCATATTTCATCAAGTTGTCATGCTATATACAAAAACAAGCATTGATAATTATGAGGATGATATCCATCCGAATGGAATAAGAGAATTCTCACTCTAATTCTTTCTTTCAATTGAAGAAATAACTGGAAAATAAAACATCAAGTATAAAAATGAGTAATAGACTCCGGTATAGGCTGGTATGATTCAATTCAATATTTTGTTCATTCGAGTTTGATTGTGTCATAGTTCTATAATTCGAATTTGGTTTATCGTTGGATGAACTGCATTGCTGATATTGACTGCAAAAAGGAAACGGTAGGTGTAGCTAGTCCATGAACAACTAACCATCATATTGTAAAAATCGAATAGGTTCGATCTATTATGGTCATTGGTGGCCCCATAAAAGGGTCTGCACAATTCATCAAGTTGTTCCAAAGAATCAAAATGACTAGTTGTTAATGGAATCCCTTGTTGGCTCTCTATGAAACACTCGTTTGGTCAAGGACTTCAAATACATCATAAGCTAAACCTATAATGAATAGGGAAGGTATAATAATGCTATGAATGATCCAATATCGAATACTAGTAATAATATCAACAAAAGAATGTTCTCCCATGTTTCCAGACATGCTGAGCTCCAAAAATTTTTATACATTCAAAAAAGGAAATTGATTCCGTGAAAGATGGGATCGGTAAAAAGAAAACCACTTATATTTTAACTTTGTGAGATTGTCAATTGTTTACCAAATGTGTATTTAAAGTATACCGAACCAGTATATCTATCCTTTCTCTGGCACAGCAATGTAGTTTCGATCAACATCGAAATAAAATACTACATAATTTCTATCTTATTTTTTGTTCTTTATCCATGCATAATTGTATGTTATTCAATAGATCAATAAAAAAAATCCTCAAATAAACTCTTTATTTTATAAGGATTCCATTATTGACTTCAAAATAGAAAGTCAAGACCTTCGGAAAGTGTGAATCAATGTGTTCTACTAACTCCTAAAAGTGTAAGATAGCATTATCTTCACACAATTTAATTATATCTAAAACTTAGAAATCCATTTTATGGTTCAAATTTTTTTGTTCAAATACTTTCATTTATTTCAAGTAATTGATTGGTCACACAAAATATATACTATTACTATACTATAATAGAAATAGATTGATTATAGTAGATAGTATTTGATAAAAGAAATAGAATAGTTGAAACAATCAATATTTGCAATGCAATCATTTTTACATTAGGTCTTAAATAAGGGTTCTTTCTTGTTCTTGTTCAAACTACATGATGGAACTTCTTGATATGGAAAAAAAGAATATAGAATAGAACCTAAAAGGATAAGGAAAGTTATTTTTCTTCAAATTGAGTTGGACTCGAAATAAAAAATAGAAATAAAGGTTTTTTGATAAACACCCGATCCTTTTTTTTATTACGATTTGAGATATTATGGACATTTACCTAACATATTACTGAATTCAATGGTTTAAAGTAAGTATAAAATAAAAAAAAAATAGAAAATACAATATAAGAAATGAGAAAAATTGTAGTTATTTACAAATAAAATTCTTTTAGTCTAGAATTACTTAAATAGATTTTTTTTGAATGAAATTAGGCGATACGGAAAAATTATTATTACTTTATGAAATTACTTTATTAAATTGCACAATAAAACATTTACCTAAGTTTCAAGTTTTTCAGATATGATTGTAAAAATAAAATTAGAGGACTAGTCGATGTTGCAGCATATAAATCAATTTTTTTCTACTTATGTTATTTGTAATTCTAGTTTTTTTTTATTGCTATCTACAATGATTGATGAATGAAGAACTTTTACTTAGAACTAAACTAATTCTATCAATTGATTTTTTTTTTACCATCATATCTGAAAAAATTGAAACTTAGGTAAATGTTTTATCAACATATGTATCAAAATCTAATTTAGCTCTTTCATGCTTAATATAATGAGTTATTTCAATTTTCTATTGGCTACTTCAACTATAACCCCAACTCTATTGATTGGTTTGAATAAAATACGAGTTATTTGAAATGAATTGAATGAACAGATTCATAAAAATCTCTCCTTCAGCTATTTTACGGTCCTTTTACGTATCAATTGTTAAATCTTGGTCGTATTGGTAACTCTTGGTCATTGAGATTCATAGATTTTTCAAATTAATATTTAGGGATAGATACCTTTCTTTCTATATCTTCAAACAAATCGAAAAGATTGAAGTTCTATTTGGAATCGTCTTAGATCTAATTCCTATTACTTTAGCAAGATTATTTCCTATTACTTTATCAAGATTATTTGTAACTGCATATTTACAATACAGATGCAGTGATCAGTTGGACCTTTGAATAACATTGTTTTTTATTGACCTTCTCCTCGTAGGAGGTCAAATTCAAGTTGTAATTCAACTATGTTTCATTAAGTTTTTCTTATTGTGATTAGAAATAACACAAACGGAATCATACTCTGTAGGATCTGAATCTATGATATCGGGTTTTGGAGACCTGCATTCTACGAATTGAACAAGGGTACTTTTTTAATAACAAGAGATACAATTGTATTGTAAAGAAAAGGAGTGTCTCATTGTTGTACCCCCAATGTGTCTTGTAAACATTATTATGAAAAAATGATAGATTATGTCCAATTTTATTTAATTGATCTCACTCAGATCCCAATCAATTATTCCCTCGCTACCACCCATATGAGAAGTGACTGGTAGGGATGACTTGAATTTAACCCATGACATTTTGTACCCAAAACAATCGCACTACCAACCTACGCTACATCCCCTTAAAAAAAACTTTGTACTACGTCATTGCACAAAATCCATGTTTTGTTTTCCACATCATTATTTTTTGCTCGATCCATATACAATCATTTCTTCTTTTTAGTTTCATATAATAAATAAATTATATGCATATAAAATCTAACATATAAAAAAGATGACTATTTTGTTTAGGAAGAGGAGGGTCTCTTTTTTATGGCAGGGGTAGGAAAATCTTATATACTTTTCATTATACATATCCATTTTTGGTTGGAATTCCGTACAAAAAAAATACATATGATGTTGAACTACATCATCTGACCATATATGTATTATAATAAAAATAAAGAAGGAGGATTTTCAATGCGTGATATAAAAATATATCTTTTCACAGTACCTGTGCTAACTACTCTATGGTGTTTGGGTCTTTAGCGGGTCTATTGATAGAAATTAATCATTTGTTCCTAGATGCTTTGTTATTCCCTTTTTTCAGTTCTTTAGGGTAGGAAGGAGAGAAAAAGTAAACTAAACTTCAGTTAAAATCCGATGGATCTGTGATCTCATTTTGGAGAACAAAAATAGAAACGGGTCCATTTTAAGATAAAAAAAAAGAGCTCCATGAAATCATAGCATTAAAAAAATTACTAAAATGAAATACTGGAATTAGGATAGGAATAATTGATAGTTAGAAAAAAAAATTGAATTACTTACATTATTACTATATAATAATATTCTATTAATTATAACTACAACAAAATATTTAGATATAATTAGTAACTTCTATGGGTATTCATTTTTTCCCTTTTTTCTTCTTTTCGTCTTGTTAGGTTCGGGTCAAAAACAAAAGAGTTAACTTGATCAAACAAAAATGCAAAGGGGGTTGATGGCTAAAGATAAAGATATCCAAGTTCGAGTTATTTTGGAATGTACAAGTTGTGTCCAAAATAGTGTCAATAAGGAAAAGGAATTGCCAGGCTTTTTTAGATATATTACTTAAAGAATCGACGCAATACACCCAGTTGGTTAGATTAGAGAAAATTTTGTCGATATTGTCACTAGCATACGATTCATGGGGAAATAAAGAAGTAAACCAAACGTGTGTTTGATCTTTCAAAGGGGTAGAAAAATGAAGAACTTAACATATCTTAACATAAACACACACACATGCACATACACACATATAATATCAAAATATATAATATACAAAAAAAACCTATTTCGGTCATATTTGAAATGAATAAAGAAATAGAAATTTAGAGATATGAAATAAAACTTTAATAAATCCAACCAACCTTTCATAAAATCCAGGCGTTTTCCCCCAATGGAATTGGGGAGTTGAATTGATTATAGAAATCCGAGTTTAATTAGTCGATTTATTAGTGTACAAGAAAAAAATTTATGTAGATGGGTGAATAGATTGACCTTGAAATAATAACTATTAATTACTATTGCTATAAAATAAGCTCGTATTTATCTTTGTTACCTTTTTTTAATAACGAAAAATAGTCTGAGAGAGTCAAATCAATCCATAGAACTACTGGTCCTAAAACCAGAAAAAATTGATATATTCTTCCTTTCATTTAAAATTTCAATCGGAATTCAAGCTTAGATTGATGTTTTTGTTTGAAAAGCCTTAAATCTGGATTTGATTGTTGCGTTATATGAAACAACAAATCAAGTAGGTAAAGAATAAATCTTTTTTGAAAGATGTTCGTTCATTTCTACTACTTATCTTGTCTTTATTTTTTTTTTCTATCTCCCTGGAAACTTGGGTCGCTGTAACTTTATGATCCACATTTTAGGTTTGAAAGATGGAATATTTTTGAGATTCATCTTTTAAACTTGAAATGCGGGACTTCACATCTTTGTGATCTGCATTTTGGTTTAGCAAGATGTATCGTCTACAGATTTTTCTTTTACGCTTAAAACGAGGGTCTCCATAACTTTGTGATCTGTATTTTGAGTTTGAAAGATAGAATTTTTTTTGAGATTAATCTTTAAATTTGAAATGCGGGTTTACACATCTTTGTGATCAACATTTTGGTTTTGAAAGATGAATTGCCCAAAGATTTCTATTTTGGACTTGAAATGCAGGTCTCCATAACTTCGTGACCTGCATTTTAAGTTTAAAAGATGGAATTTTTTGAGATTCATTTTTTAAAGTTGAAACGAGAATCTTCACATCTTTGTGATCTACTTTTTAAATTTGAGAGTAATTTTTTTTTCAGATTTATCTTTTAAACTTGAAATATGGGTTTTCACATCTTTGTGATCCGCATATCAAACATATATTCTTACTTCAATTCTCAACTTTTTACATTCTTATGACTTGCCAAATTATGTTCTCTTTCTTAACTTTCACAGTAAATTACGCTTTGAACCTAACTTCAAAGAAACATTACTGATAATGTAGTCCTGTTTAGACAAGAGATGGAATTTCCAATTTGCATCTCGCCCAGTGGTTAGGAGAGGAGAGACAAGATTTCTGCTCCGAAATCAACAACTTTAGGAGAAATTATGACTGATGCTCAATTTAAAGGGATGGCCAAAAACCAATTGATAAGCCTAGCTTTCTATTTAGAGATTTTATCCATACTTCTGACCATAGTCTGTTCGATAGAGAATTCAAGTGGTTTCATCTAATCAGAGGACGTTATATGTTTCTCCCTAATATGGAGAGATCATATCCATTTATTTACCTTAAATAAGTCTTTATTCCAAGACCTATAAATTGGCACCTAACGAAGGCATAAATGGAGTAATATTAGGTGGTTTTAGCTCACATGGTGCCTTCCCTGCTAGTACTAGAAAACACATTTCAGGGATGTTGTCGGTCTCATGGAAGGTGTTTCCTTTGGGTGAAACTCCTTTAATTGCCAACACTTTCCTGCATCAGTTTGTGACTGCAAATGGAAAATATCCTTGCCAAGACTTCGACCATTACGATGGGCTCACTCTTCTCCTAAAGATTGATGGGCATTGACGATTAGTTACTGATTAGTATCATATTATACATTTTTTCTCCCATATTTTATCTATTTTTATAGATAAATAATTGTTACTCAGGTATAATTAGTGTGCTTTTATAGGTAATAAAGGATTCGCAAGAAAGAGAAGAAGAAGAAGTTGCAAATTTGTCAAGAATATGAGAATAGAAAGTCAATTTTGGTGAAGATAGAAACTCTAGTGCAACAATAGCAAATTAAAAAGCATATTAGGCCAAGATAAAGCTTAAACTGAAAAAATTTGTGTAGGATAAATTTGTAGATCTCGAAATTATCTTTGAAACGAGCATAAAAACAACTCAATCCAAGTTTGGATACAAAATTTATGGTTATTTTACTGAAACACTATAGAATGAAGAATTCGATCAAGTGGGCTACAGGTGTGCTGAACTTAATTTCGGGTTTTGGACCCGAAAATTAGTATTTTATGTCATCTAATCTCAACCATTGGTTTCTAATACCTATGGATTAGATTAAGATTATATATCTTGAGATTAGTTTGTATTGGATTAGAATTATATCTTTTGTATTGAGTTTGAGTAGAAACAGGATTGTGATTGGGTTATAAATACCTCATGAATCCTTGTAAATTAGAGAGCTTTTTAGATGTAATTTTGTACTCTTTTAATTAATAAATATTAGGGTTTTGCCAAAGGGGTAACAGCCACCATACCGAGCTCTAGAGGTAATTCCATTGCTTTTCTTTGTTTTTTAGATAGATTTAATATCTTTCTAGTGTAGATCTTTAATTGCACTTTAGGAAAAATAGGATATTTAATTGCTTTCATAAATAAAAATAGGATCTTGTTAATTAAGAGCATGAGTAGCTATATTAGTTTAGCTCTACGATGTAGATAAAACTAGAAATCAACCATGTAATTGCTTATTATTATTTTCTTTCTAAAATAAAATAATAAAGATATGATTTTTCCATGAAAAGATTAAAATACAACAACTCGTATATTAATACTTTGATAGATTATATTTGAGTTAAATTTCTTGATAGCCTATACTTAGTTAGCATTTGGGTTGTTGATCTTCATCTTCTTCATCGAATTATCGAATGATTTAATTTGTTTTTATGTAAAGTAGTATGTTTGATGAGTTATGCTTGCACATCACTTGATATCTCATGCTTAGAATACATGAAATAAAAATTAAAACTAAAAGATCAATTTTTATGATAGAAAGAAGATAATAGAAGTAATGCATGGGTGTGACTAGTGGAATCTATATTGTAGGTAATTAGAATAACTCAAATTCAACTTAGAATCCTTTATTAGTCCGTTACAATAATAGGATTAGCGAGAACACAAAAACATCTTAGATCCTTGTGGGAACGACCTGTTTGTGCTACAACCAATACTTTACGCTTGCAGCAGAGTTTTTCACATTAAGTTTTTGGTGTCGTTGCGGGGATCAATGGTGTTTTCTTGCTTTTCTAATGTTTTACGGGTTAACAGTATGTTTGAGTGTGCAGGGATCTGAAACTATAAATACAGGAAGCTAAAAGGGATCAAAGAAATATTTGATAATCACTGCAAAAAATAAGGAGTCAAGCTCCCTGATTTTGCCGCTAAACAGTGGCAATTGCCACTATTTAGCGGCAAAATTTTCAATTATCTATCCTTTATTTTTCTTGTTTTGTGGTTTTGGTCTATAATTCTAAAAAAAATCCAAAAAAAAAATCTCATCCTTTTCTTTTTCTTTTCCATCTTTTTCCCTCTCCACCATTTCAAAAAAAAAAATCCAAAACAAAAATATATTTCAAAAACAAACTGGTTGCCATCATTGTCATGATCCATATCATAATTATCATCAGTGTCCATTGATAGGAAGTTCATTAGGACTAGGTCATAATCAAATTCACACCATATATCATGAACCTACGAGCGCTTCCTATATACAAAATTACAATTGTGAATGAATGAATCATTCTAATTTTACATACAATTAAGAGCCATATAAAGAGAGTCCTCCATCTGATCCTTTCTTCATGGAATATTTATCATCATGCTCTAAATTCAATCATAAACAAGATATTCAATTGAACATATTAGAGAAAGATTAAAAAGATTAGAAGCGGGGTATACATGTCATCAAATATGTATACAGATCTATCATATCTACCATCAAATTTCACTCATGATCTCGAGATGAAATCATTCGAGAATAGCAAGAAAGCTTATAATCATGAAACTGAGGAGCGAGCACATACAATAGAGAAAGATATAAAAGTTTTGCTAAAATCACTCTCTCAAACTACATTTTATATAGAAGAATTTCTCAAAATTATTTCTCATACTAAACTTTTTAAAAATCAACTATCTAATTATTTGAACATATCTAATTCCATCAAGCAACCACTTCAGTCATCTTTTAAAATTGATATGATTCAAAATGAGTTAAATAATTTTGTGTATAATGAGTCTATACTTCAACACTGTGATCAACCTACTTTAGACCATTATGAAAATAATTATGAAGAAACTGGTGATAAAAAGAAAATTTTGCTTAGTGATTTGCCTCATGATGAACTTGCTAGTGACATATTATGTTTAGATTCTTTTGTTGAAAATTGTGAAGAAATTTTTTTATCTCTTCATAATAACTTGACTAATGATAAGTCCATTAGCATAACATTTTCTTTTGTGAATTTTGATGACAGGATTTAACAAAATTTGAATGACAAGCCCATAACACTAGAAAGATGGAAGAAACCACAGAAAGAAAGCTCATGGTACCTGATGATTTGAAAGAGCAATTCAAAATTGAGCTCATGATTCTGCCACCTCAAAGTGAGTATATTTTATCCCATATTGATAAGACCAAAATACTTGATGATATGAAAGATGTTCGTGGGTGGAAAATAGACAATAATGGTATGATTTTCAACTTTTAAATTTTACTACTGAATGAAAGAAAGAGGGACAGGTATAAATTGAGAAAAACCAAAAACAAGATTGATAAAAACCAAAAACAAGGTGGAGAGATTAAATACAAAATTAACAAAAAAAACTGAGTTTATCCATATCAAAACATAAAAGGACACATTATAAAGTGAAAAGCAATCAAGAGGTCGTAATTACTCTGAATTTTCTAGTATGTATATATTATTTGTTCAGTAATTTTCATATTTACTTACCACCCTTAGTTCGTGTATGTAGACATACATAAGTTTATGTGTGGGGGAGTGGGTTAGAAAATTTTTATGTTTTTCTAGGAATTTTAATTTTTTTTTACAATTTTTTTGTGGGTTTCTTTATTTTATACTTTGGATAGATTTTTTAGGGTAGCTAACAAAAATCTGACAAAAAATTTAAAAAATTTGAAAAAAATCTAAAAAAATAAAAAAAACCTAAAAAAATAAAAAAAATACAAAAATATTTTCTTCAATAAATCAACCTAATTACAAATAAAAAAATAAATTTAGATTTAAAATTTGATAGGAAAGTAGATTAGATGATACACTAAGAATTTTATGAAAAAGATTAAAATACAAAAAATAAATACTGCTAATAGTAATTTTGAGATAAGTATATATCTATTTTTCATTTAACAATAGTTTATTGGGCTAAGACAAAAGATGATAAAGATTGAGTAGTCTTCTCTCTAAACAAGAAAAAAAAAGAAAAAAAAAGGATGAGCCTGGTATTTAAGGCAATAATCTTAATAAAAAAGAAAAAAAAAGGTGAGCTTGGTATTTAAGACAATAGTTTTAGAAAAAAAAAAAAGAAAAAAAAAAGGGGGGATGAGCCTGATATTAAGGCAATAGTCTCAGAAATGAAAAAAAAAGAGTATGATCCGAGTAATCGGGTGCTTTGCGCCTAAGCAAGCGTGAATATTTGCATGAAAGGTGAAATACTCGCAAAAAAAAAAGAGAGAAAATTTTGTTTAGAGAGAGGAGATGAATCATGAGTGTTGGGAGTCGAAGGCCGAAATAGACTATCACACGTGCATGTTGATATATAGGAGCCAACTAATTATTTATTAGTAGATATTAAAAGATAGGATTTGAATTTTTGATTAAAATGATATGTGTATTTGATATGATACTTGACTTAAAAATTGATAATTAAATGCGTTCTTGAATTGGTATATTAGTGAGATTAATTGAAGAAAATATAAAAAAAGGATTTTTTTTTTCTTTTGTATAAACTTTTTGTTTTTCGTGATTTTCAGTTATCCTTATTTTTTTCTTTATTTCTTAATCTATTTTCTTCCCGAATTTTGTGGGTATATCACTACAAACCCTCACGTGATACAACTCGTCCACTAAGGTATCTTAGGGGTTTAAAGTCTTATTGTATGTGCTAAGTGCAATTGTGATTCCTGCGAAAGTGAGTTAGGATTTTTCTTTTTAGGTCTAGATGTTGCTCAAGAACCAGCAAAAGAAAAGTGTGACGGTGTGATTAGTATCATATTTTGTATTTTTCCTCCCATATTTTATCTATTTTTGTATATAAATAATTGTTACTCAAATATATTTAGTGTGTTTTTATAGATAACAAAGGATTCCTAAGGAAGAGAAGAAGAAAATGTAAATTTGTCAAATATATGAGCATAGAAAGTCAATTTTGGTGAAGACAAAAACTCAAGTGCTGTAGTAGCAATTTCAAGAGCATATTCAGCTAAGATAAAGCTTAAACTGAAAATATTTGTGTAGGATAAATTTGTAGATCTCAGAATTATCTTTGAAACAAGTCCAAGAATAGCTCAATTCGAGTTCAGATGCAAAAGTTATAGCCATTTTACTGAAGCACTGTAGAATAAAGAATCCGATCCAGCGGGTTACGGATGTGCTGAACTTAATTTTTGGTTTTGGACCCGATTTAGTATTTTATGCCATCTAATCTCAACCATTGGTTTTTAATACCTATGGATTGGATTAAAATTATATATCTTGAGATTAGATTGTATTGGATTAGGATTATATCTCTTATATTGAGTTTGAATAGGAGCAGGATTGTGTTTGGCTTATAAATACCCTATGAATCCTTGTAAATTAGAGAGCTTTTTAGATGTATTTTTGTACTCTTTTTAATTAATAAATATTAGGATTTTGCTAAAGTGGTGACGACCGCCATACCAAGCTCCAGAGGTATTTCCATTATTTTTCTTTGCTTTTTAGATAGATTTAATTGCTTTCTAATGTAGATTTTTAATTATTTTTTAGGAAAATAGGATTTTTAATTGCTTTCATAAATAAAAATGGGATCTTATTAATTAAGAGTATGAGTAGTTAAATTAGTTTATCTTTAGGGTGTAGATAAGACTAGGAATCAACCATGTAATTGCTTATTATTATTTTCTTTCTAAAATAAAATAATAAAGATATGATTTTTCTATGAAAAAATTAAAATACAATAACTCGTAAATTAATACTTAGATAGGTTATACTTGAGTTAAATTTCTTGATAGTCTATACTTAGTTAGGGTTTGGAGTTGTTGATCTTCATCTTTGTTATCGAGTTATCTAATGATTTATTTTATTTTTATGCAAAGTACTATCTTTGATGAGTTATGCTTATACATCACTTGATATCTTATGCTTAGAATGCTTTAAATAAAGATTAAACTAAATTATCAATTTTTATGATAGAAAGAAGATAATAGAAGTAATGCATGATTGTGAACTAGTGGAATATATATCGTATGTTAATTAGAAGGACTCCAATTAAACATAGAATCCTTTGATAGTCCGTTAAAATAATAGAATTAGTGAGAACGCAAAAACATCTTAGACCCTTGTGGGAACGACCTATTTGTGCTATAACCAACACTGTGTGCTTGCAGTAGAATTCTTCACATCAGTTACTTCTTGAAGACCTTCGAGAAGTATTTAATGGAGATAGAGCTTTATTGTATAATTAGGACAGTGCAATATGGAATTTCCATTTCTTCTACCTTTTGAAATTGTACAACCCTAACATCGATACATTCTTTACTCCTTTAGGCAAGTTAGGATTGGCGCTTCATGAGATTTTTGAAGTTTCGAGATTACCAATAGAGAAAATCTCGTACAAAGAATATGTGCCTATAGGAGAAGAACAACATTTGTTGAGGGTTCAGCATCCTTCAAAATTTGACATTTATTGGGAGTTGCTCTATCATTACCATATTTGTAGTCAGATTACCGCACTAAGGAACAATAGAGTGAAACAAAAGGCCTGGGAAGACTATTGGTTGTCCAATTTTGAAGAGGACAATTCTGATTTTACTCGTCTTATGGTTGTTTCTGAAGAAAAGTTTGTGAAGAGGATCGCTCGTTTCGGAACAAATGCTTACGTCATAGAATTCGACTAGGATGTATTTAAGGCTGGCATTTCATTTGATAGTTTTCACTTTCAGGCAAAATATCAACTATTAGATTTAGCTCTATTAGCGAGATTTCTGAAGTTACAGCTCAAATGCTGCATGGTTCCAACTGCTCCAAAAGAAGCTTTGTCAATTGGAGTAGTTTATCTGGCAATGTTACTTGTACATGGATGCCTACTTAGTCTACTTCTGGCAATGGTTTGAGACATACAGAGTGGGTTGACAATTTTAACCGATTGATTTTGCAGAATTAAGGAAGTTCGGGCCAAGGATGGATCTATGAGGTATAAGACCCTAATCCTCATGCGGAACTTCATTATACTTATTTGATGATTTGGTTCGTGCTACATTTCCCAACACTAATGAGTCCAGTCCATTGTCGAGTTGATTGTAGCTCACCAATAGTTCAGTAATATGAGAGATTGCATTGGCAAGGACATTATATGGCTTTGATCAGCAAGCATCTTCATCATTACAACAATTACTATTTCTATAAATGCTTTCCATATTTTCCAAATACTGATTACAGCGAAGAGTATGCAGATTTGCCTGGAGCAGATAATTTTACAACTCTATCTCCTAGATGTTTTTCTTAGTTGATAAGTATCATTCCTGGCCATCCACTGTTCGCCTGGAGAATGGTTTGTTATACAGTGCCATACTACCCCAATCATTTCTCTCATCAGTTTGGATATGATCAGTTGTATGCTGGAAATCCAAACACGTCAATCAGGTTTGAAGATAGTCTTTTGAAGGAGCTCGAGCTTGGCATCATTTTATAGCATGTTGTACTAAGGTTTGGTTTAGTTTGTCTTTAAGGACTCCCAATCTAAATACTTCCTTCAGTTTTTGTAGTTGGTATTCTATTGTTAGTTCTGCTCCCCTTAATTTTAATGTGAACAGTACTTGTCTCAGAAACACATTAAAGCCTAGTATTCCCAGAAGAAAAGATTAGGTAGCACTAGACTTCCTGGGTTAGACAAGTATGAGCATCTAGAAGATAACGAAGACGAGGAGTTAAAGGAAGATTTAGATGCAGTAGCAGTAACGCTTGAACTGTCAGAGGCACCAGTCACTACGGATTCTATTTCACATTGTATAAGTTACGAGAACCATCTGTTGGACTTAAGTCTCCATCTCAAAATCTATTGCCAAAAGAAAAGGAAAGTAGAGGTCACATGATTTGCCTCTCATTCTTGAACCTCTTTTGGCTAAAGCTAGAGCACAAGTTGTAAGTACTACTTTTGAGACAGCAACAGACGAACAAGAAGGAAATGAATTTCGATTATGTCCTCATTCGTCCAAAAAGCGTCATAGTATAGGTCCAATGATTAGAATTGATGAGTGCACTCAAGCAACACATGAGTCTCCTACTGAGTTAATTACGGTAGCTACTTCTACAATTCTTGTAACAAAGACTATAGTCGCAACAGAATTTCCTTTGACTGGCATGCAGATGGGCTCAGAAGAGTCAACTAGAATGGCTATTACTAAGAAAAAAACTGAAAGTATTGCTCCTCCAATAACTCAAATTGCTGATACTGATGATGGTGATGTTCAGATTGTTGGGTAGACTCATAAACTAGACTCTCCTTTAGTGATGGTGCCTACTAATGTGGCTCCACCAACTAGTCCTACTACCAGACCACTTTTGAATCGTGAGTCTTTCTTGATTCATCTTAATTTTATTATTTTTGTGTCAAAATAATGAATTTGTCTTTGTCAATTTGTAGAGATTGACATAATCACTTCTTCTAACTCATCTGAGAAACTTGATTATTTAGGTGGAGATGATTATGATGACTATGATGATGACTTCCATTCTTTGATACCAACCCCAGATCATAGTAACATACTTACTTGACTGCTGAGGAATCAGCTAAAGTTTATGGCTCTAGGGAACCAAGTGCCCAACCTTTATGTTCTTCACTAGGTAGCTTTAATTATTTCTTTGTTTTGATCATTATATTTACTTAGATTTTTCAAAAAATTTCTTTTCTTTGATATAGGATTGCCATCTCCTGCTTTAGCATCCAAGTCTATACCTGCTGCTTCTCTAGCACTTACGTCACTTCAACAAGCAACACCTATTGTTTCTTCTCCTGGAGCTGCTCCTTCAACATGGGATGCAACTCAGATTTCCTCAATCTTATCAACTCTATTACCGCACTTGCCTCCTGTTGCTAAAACTGCTTCTACTTCTGTTATTCCTCCACCATCACAAGAAACTTCCTCGATGCCATCAAAAGGGGATAATGAAGTTGATGCTTTCACTAAAGAATTGAATTGTTACACCGTCGAGGATTTCTTCTCTTTTCTCGAGCACTGCATGACTGCGATCTTGAAAGAAAGATCCTTTGATTCTACTGCCACTCTTTTGAACCACTATATTGCTAGCATAGAAAGTGTTGGCGGAGAGGAGAAAGCAGTTCCATGTAAAGCTATAGTAGCCTAGCTACAAAGTAATTATGAAACTTTGTCAAAAATTCATGTTACTGACAAATCAAGAATGGTTTAGACCACTTTCCAAGTGGTTGGTGGAGGAGCAACTCAAACTCCGGTAAGAAATTCAAAAGAAAAGGGATGCTCGAAGGGCTTAGCTCAACAAAATCCAATATGCCAGTGATACCTTTTGTGCTGACATAGAGTGCGCCATTGCTTCAACCGAAGGTCAGGATCATGCTATTACTTGGACTCACGAAAATATCAGCAAAGCTCAAGTTTTTTTTAAAACAAACTCTCAAGAAGTGCTAAGAGGCCATGAAGACTATTACTGAGTTTTCCCAAAGACAAGAAGAACTTAACAAAACTTCCCTAGATAAGTAAGCAGAATTGGAGGCTTTTGAGTCTAACCCATCTAACGATGTCATAGTTAGTGAAGAGGAGTTGAAGAGGAGTTGCTAAGGCAGGCAACAGTCCAAACATACGAAGCCATCCAATTGGAGATGCAAGAGGTTGAAGAAAAGGTTAAGTCTCACTTGTCTCAATAACTTGTATCTCCTTGATTCATATTGTATGTATTTAAGTACTTTTGATGAAACTTTACTGTGCTAAATTGATAATCCAATATGTGATGCATCTTAGTAAACAATTTGTTGTTATTCATTCAAAGGTAACTATTAACTTGATGAATGTGTTGATACTGATCAGAGATAACTATTAACTTGATATATTATTGACTCATTTTATATTGTTTAGAGGTGATTTTTAACTTGGTAATATATAGTTTATAATCAAATGCCCAAGTTTGTCTGCAACGAATGAATAGTCATCTTGTACAGAATAGAAGTAACTGTTAACTTTCTTGAACATGGTTGGTTTCAGTTGTTCATTGACTTGTAGTATAACAACTTTTATATTTGGTCATGAATAATGTATTGTTAGAGGTAATTTTAACTTGATAGTTTTTTTTTGGAAAAAATGAAATTGTGATACTATCACAAATTACTTTTAACTTGACAGGTTTTTGGAGAAATAAAACTGTGATGCTATTACAGGTAATTTTTAACTTGACAGGTTTTTGGACAAATGGAATTGTGATGATGTTAGAGATAACTTTTAACATGACAGGTTTTTGGAAAATGAAATTGTGATGCTGTCAGAGATAATCTTTAACTTGACAGGTTTTTGGAAAAAAGGATTCGGATAATGGAGTTCAACATTTTCTCTTCATTTGCTCTACTAGGAAAATGGAACAGCAAGTGGCATTGATCCAATTGCTGAAGTAAGAGTTATAGAAAACATGCAAGATGTTGCAATTATATTTCTTCTTTCATCAATTAGCAAGAATGGTCAGATCACCAAAGAAATTGTCGAAGTCACAACCTCTACTCGTAGTTGCATTGTAGGGCCTTTTTTATGAAGGGCTCTATGCTACGTTCATGCATTTCATTGTTGTATAACCACAAGTATTTACCGTTTTATGGATGACAATATGTTGGTTTCAATGCCAATAAGTGGAAGAAAAATTAAATATGCAGAGTTTGCCTTGTTGCTGAATCTCTAGAAGAAGCCAGAAAACATCATGAAATCAATATATATTGCTTTTATTAAAGCTCTGCACGGTTTTGGTAGAGTCGTAAAGAAGTATGCACAGTAAAAAAAAAAATTTCTTGTAGATGAGCTTCTATGATTGGTGGACAAAATGGTCCTATTTTTGTGATAATAGCATCTAGAATGAGACATATCAGCTAGTCACATTAGGAGTAACATAAGAATTGTTGCACTTTCTATTTCAATGATCTTTCCGTTTTCTTCTTGGTGCTCATCCGGTGCCTCTTCATCCAAATTGTTGATATTGCAAACTTTGAAGCAAGAACGTAGACTATATCAAAGTCTATATACACTTTAGTGTCAGGAAGGGTTTAGTGCTGATGATCAAGACATAATATTGAATTCTTTTGTTAGTAGAAGAATTCAAGTATGTGTATCAAGTAGCTCAATCACTAATCTTTTTGTAAAATAACCCAGAAAAGCGCATCACTCTTTGCCATGTTATTTGGGAAGAGTATTATAAGAAGTTTCTCTATGAAATCTTCTTATTATTACAATCTCGGGGTATTGGTCAAAGTATTCTTCTAATCACATTTTCGATCCGGTCAAAAATGTAATGAATAATCTGGAATTGAGTAAGAGTGTGACTATTAAAGAGGATATGTATCTCAAACCACTCAAAATTTAGCATGATTGCTTCATACTATTATATAAGCTATTTACACAGAATGATTTAATTTATTCTTGCATCGAATGATTTAATTTATTCTTGCATCGAATCTCCCTTTTTGATAGCTTAGGATATTTATAGAAGTCAAACAATTGAAGCAACTCACACCTCTCATCATCATCTTTGTTTGTCAAAACAAATATAGTATCAATACTACTCTTAGGGTACCTTTAAGAGTAATATTTCTTTAGAATTTTTTCACTAATTGGCATCATAATTTTGTTACTATTCTGTTTCACCGAACAATACGTACCATTTGACTAAACTGTGTCGATAGCAAAAGGTCCTTTCCATTTTGGCTAGAACTTTCCTTTAGTTTACTGAGTGGTTATGATAGGTCCTTTTATTGCTAGGACCAAATCACCTTTCTTGAACGTTCTCTGCTTGACCATTTTATTAAGGGTTTTGGAAATTCGAGCTTGATAAAGCTCAATACTCTATTGGCCTTTAAGATATTTATCATCAAGAGCTTGTAATTCTAGAAGTCTTTCTTGGTGTCTCTCTTCATATGTCATTTTCGTTGCTAATGCAACCCATAATGATGGAACTTGGATTTCCAAAGGACTTAGGACTGTATACCAAAGAAAAGGGTATAGCTTTTATAGGTGTTCTGATTGTTGTTTGGTATGCCCCAAGGCAGTCCCCCAATATTTTCATCCCAATCATGTTGGTTGGATGAAAAAAACTGCTTAAAATGTTTTACAATGGTTTTGTTAAATGTTTCTACTAAACCATTAGCTATAGGATAGTATGGAGAAGAAGCCGCACTTTCAATTTGATATTTATTGCAAAATCAGGAGAATGACTAACTCACGAATTGCGGGCCGTTGTTATGAACGATTCTTCTAGGTATGTCCAAGCAGCATATAATGTGATGTTTGATAAATTTGCTCACATCTAATGTGTTTATTCGGTTAAGGGGATTGCTTCGGTCTATTTTGAGAAATAATCAGTTATGGTTAATATGAACCTGTGTATTCTTGTTGATGGTGGGAAAATTATCCCCAATAATATCCATTCCCCATATTTCTAAAGGCCAAGATGTGATAGTTGGATGAAGTTATTCTAGTGATTGATACATAAAGTCAGCATGTATTTGGCAAGATCAACATTTTTTGGTATATACAACTGCATCTGACATCATTTTAGGCCAATAATATCCCATTCTTTGGAGTTTGTCCCAAAAGGTCCTGGTTGATGTGCTCCACATATGCCGCTATGAGATTCTTTGAGTGCTTCTTAGGCTCATTTCTTAGAAAGGCATCGAAGCAGAATTCCATCATAGGATTTTCTATATAATGTTCGAATCTCAGAATTATAGTAGAAATGACTAGCTTTTCTACAATTCATTGCTGCTTCTTTAAAGGTTTTCTAGTAGTATATCGTAGAAACATAGTCAATATAGGAAAATTGCCAATCCTTTGGTTCAAAGTCTAACCCAACAATATGTGTTTCATTTGCTTCTCAGCCGAAGTTCAATTCAATTTCAATTTCATATTCTAGGCAAAATAATTCTTTGCTACCCGCTATTATGCACTTGCTAGAATTTTTGGGCAAAGCTAAAGTAGCAGTCAAAAAAGCTAATGAATCTGCATAGTTGTTTTTATGGTGTGGTACATGGTTGATGTAGAAGTCATCCAAATTATCAGCTATCTTCTTAGTTGCCTGGTCAATTTTGGCTTCATATTTTCATTTGACTTATTTAACAATCGATTGAGAATTTCCATATGCTTCTAAAATTTTCACCCCTAGTTGTTTTGCTATCTTTAGACCAATCATCACTGCATTATATTCTGCAACATTATTGGAACATAATTCTGTTAATGAATATGCCCAAGGGATGATATTGTTTCTAGGGGAGATAACGACAACCCACACTCTTACTATCATCTTTCCTTTAGATCCCATCCTGGAAGCCCTGTCAGAGACAATTGCCAAACTTCATTGAAAGTGATATTTGCTTTGAATTTTCATGTGAAGTATCATCTTCTAGAACTGCACATTCTTCCACTGTTTCGTTAAGAATACCTTCACATAATTTTGTAGATTTTGGAATTAGATGCTCAGCTAAAAATTCAGCTATAACTTGACCCTTGATTGATTTTTGTGGGATGAAGTACATATCGTACTTTGATAGCAATATAGCCCAATTAGATAGTCTTGAGTTTAATAACTCTGCTTTGGTCATTAATATTTTTAATGGGTTAACTCTTGATATAACGTGGATGGTTTGTCCCACTAGATAATATCATATTTTCTATACTGCAAACCCTAACGCTAGACATTTTTTTTCCACTGGGTTATATCGACGTTCAGCTCCAACCATCATTCTACTCAAATAGTAGATAGCTTATTCATGTCCTAGTTCATTCTTTTGGGCTAACAATGCTCTCAAAGAATGGTCGATGCTCTCACGTATTATAGGAAGGGGACTCCTGAAATTAGAGCTACAAGGACTGGTGGCTTAGTAAGATATTCTTTAATTTTTTCAAAAGCCTTTTGACAAGTATCATCCCAAATGAATGACACTCCCTTTTCCATTAGCCGTTTGATTAATTTTCTAGATAAGTTTTATATGAACTGCAACATAGACTAACATTTCTTGCATTCCTCTCAGTCGATTGAGATTCTTAGATAGTTGCATGTCTTGAATTGCCTTAACTTTATCTAGGTCAAGATGAATTCATTGGAATGTAACTATGAATCTAAGGAATTTTCTGCTAGAGACTCCCATAAAAGATTTAAGAGGATTCATTTTAAGTTGGTGCTTCCGCATCAAGTCGAACACCATTCTTATATCCTGGAGATGATTTTTCTTGTTTTTGCTTTTGATAGCTAAATCATCAACATAACACTCCACGGTTTTTCGGAGATGTTCTTGAAATATAGTGTTCATGGCACGTTGATATATTGCGCCTGCATTCTTTAAGTAGAAGGGCATAACTATGTAACAATATACCCTTAGTGGTGTTTGAAAAGATGTATGTTTTTCATCATTGGGATACATTTTAATTTGATTATATCCTAAGAATCAGTTCACAAATGACATCCTCTCAAAACCGAAAGTATTATCAATCATGGCATCTATGATGGGTAATGAAAATTCATCTTTTAGGCATGCTTCGTTCAAATCCCTGAAATTGATGCAAACTCTGATTTTTCCACTATTCTTAGTCACTATTCTTAGTCACAAAGACTATATTTGCTACCGGATTAGGGTGTTGTTCTTTACGAATAAAGCCTGATTCAACAAGCTTTTTATTTCAATCTTTATGAATTACACTATTTCAAGACGGAACCTTCATTGTTGTTTAGCTGGTTTTGCATATAGTGAAATATTCAATCGGTGCATCGCCACTTGCACATCTAGTCCTGGTGTGTCTTCATAGTTCCAGATAAAGACATTAATATATTTTTGAATGAGAGTAATTAACTCTTTTTTCATTAGAAGATAAATTTTCACTTATAAATTTGGGTTTGGGATTGATTTCATCACCCATATTTGTTTGGATTATCTTCTATTGGCGGTTCACGTTATTCAAATTGAACTTCCCTTTTCATATTCAAATGTTTTGCCCATGAATCATTATTGATTGGTGATAATTCTTTATCTTCTCCTTTTTGGTCTGTAGAAACCATGTTCAAATAAAATTCACAGAAAATTGGTCCAACAATTGCATCTGAATCTCAACATGATGACTCAGATGAATGATTATGTTGGATTTTCCTCTTTAAAATTTATTTCTAAAAGAAATTCAGAAGTTGTCACATATCCCAACCCCCTACCAATTCTATCATTATAGTCTAGCATTCATTCTTTTTGGAATAAAGGGTTAAAGTATTGTTCTTCTCCCTTTCAAAGTTTAATCCCCTGCATTTGGCCAGGTCATATCCCACTTTGCTCATCATTTTATGGGTATTTTTATTATAATGGAAGAATCTTGGATTATCCTATTCTTCAAAGTTTTCATAACTTTCTTTCTTACTATTGTTTACTTTTCCAAATAAGATAGGTTTTCGAGCTTTATATTTAGGAGGGTTCAAAGATTGCTTCACTTGCATCTCCATCATCATCACTTTGTAAATTAAAAGATGAATGAATGGGTACTTGGAATGATGCTAAGACTATATTTTTATCAACTTGATCACTAACCACATCAGTACTATTATTTGAAGGTTCAGAATCAACACCAAAGAAATAAGCAAACTCTATATTTTCATTAATAAGTCAGTTGCCATCAAAATTAGCGGTGTCATTTATATTTAAACCTTCAAGGCATATTACAATTGGGACTATGCCCCACTCTTCGTTGTTATTGGATCTTGATTCTTCATTGTCTTTAGATCTCAATTCCAAGTCGGCTTCATCGCCACTATCTGATTTGTTTGGGACATGTTTCAATATAGCCTCTAAAGTATCTTAATATAGAAGTGCATCTGTAGAGTAATTTTCAACCCCTTTGAAGGGTTTCTTTTCTTCTTTACGTTCCCTTCTTCATTTACTTGCTTCATGCATTGATGTAATGTAGAGGGAATGATGAGGTTGAGGTGGATTCATGGCCTTCCACATAGGTTGTAAAACGTGTCAACATCTATCACATAACATGTGACCTCTGCCTTAAGGTCACCAATCTGGCATTTTAGCTTCAATTTTTCCAAAGGCTTGCAACCATTTGCATTGAAGCCGAAACTAGTTGTGTTTGTGGCTTCTAACTTGTTTGCAGGTATCCCAAGAAACCGTAGTATTCTTCTTGGCATTATGCTTAAAGTAGATCCATGATCAACTTTGATTTAGTCGATCTTTGTTGACCCTATATAGCCTTTATAATATAAAGGTCAATGGTGCTTATTGTTCTTCACTTGCATATCTTCTGGAGTAAAGTTATGCAAGGTATCTTCTTGGAAGTTTGGTGGCACGTTGCATAGATTCTTCTTCTTCTATCATCTCTAGAATTTGAGCAAAAAATACTTCCAAATCTTGCAGACCTTCCCTTAAGGCTTCCCTTGTTTATTTGGATAAACTTAAGAGTTCGTATAAGGTGATCCTTGTGGTTCTGTTAGCTAGTTGTGCCAATACATCAAATCAGAAAGACTTCTTAGGGCTTTTCGTTACTTCTTTTTTTTAATTTTTAAGAGTTTTGTCAAACTTAAGTTCTTTTTGTTTACCTTTCTCTTGAAGTTGAGGTTCAACTACTCGATCATAGTTTTTCAAGTAGTTTCTTCATGATCGAGTTTCAATAGGTTGTTGTTGTTGGTCTTCTCTGACTACTATAGACTCTTTTGCATCCTCTTATGAATTTATAGGAGGACAGACTGTTGCTTCAACTTCAAGGATTGCAGTGACAACATTAGAAGTGTATGTTTTTCCTTTGGAGTTCTTCTTGGATGAACTTGAAGCCCATTGTTCATCATTGAGAAGTCTAGATGTATCCATATTATCTCCCCTTTTGATGTTTTGAAGATAAATAATCCTTTCTTTTGTTGTTGATAAGGATCATAGTTTACAATTTTATAGTACCTTTAGTAATTGGCTTCACTCTGTCTTATATGATTGACTCTATTTAATCTGGAGTTTTTCTAAATTGAACAGAAACCATATTTGCTGTCACTTTCTTTTATTCTGGTAGCAGCTTGATAATATTTGCATTTACCAGCATCTATATCTTATCCTTCAAGATGTAACAATTCTTGGTAGGATGGTTAATAATCCTTAGGTACAAATAGTAATTAGAATCCCCAACCTTTCCCATTTCTTTAGTGCATTTGGCCTCTAACAATTTCAACATATTCTTTTTCATAAGCATATTAAAGATAGTAAAGGTATGCAAATCTTTAAAAGAATATTATTTCTGAGGAATCCTTGACGATGGAGGAGTTATCTTGTAGGAGGAGGCTTGGCTGGATTTGAAGCATCTACTGCCATTGTCTTTTTTTTCTTAGCTAGGGATGATTGAGGTGCTCTCGAATTGTTTGTTCTTGGTCTTCCTCCTTCTTTCGGTTCAAGCCATTATGCAAATTTTTCAGCTTCTTCAGCTTGTATTGCTAATTCTTTTCAAGTAGTGGACTTATTGCTCCTTTTTGCCGTGAACTTTCATTGAGATGTTGTGTCTACAAGTTTCCACTAAAGATTTATGTGGCATACCATGCAGACATCGCAAAAAAATGTTGTTGAATCTCTTAATGAAATCTCAAACTGACTCACCCTTCTTTTGTTTTTGCACCAAGGAGTGCCGGCATCGAGATCTCCATGTCATCTTCATAGAATCTAGTCAAAAAGGCCTTCTCCATGTCATTCCATGAGTTAATGGTTCTAGGCTCCAATCTGCGGAACCATTCGAATGCTAGACCCATAAAGGTGCTAACAAAAAATTATGTAATAATAGAATAATTTCTCGCTAAATGTCATCTTTGTGATTTAAAATAGTAAAAGTGCTGATTTGGCTATCTTTTACCATTATAGGTGTTAATTTTCAATGGCTTATAATTATATGGCAATGGAATATTTTCCCATTCCATTGGCCAGTTCCAACAAATCATTCTTATGAATAAGAGCATTCAACTGATTCTGGAAACTTTCCATGAGAACAGCATGTGAATTGCCTTATGATTCTGAATTCTCTGATTGGTGACTCGAGAATTCAGATCGATTGTCTTTATCATCACGATCTTCACCACCTGTGCTTCTAGGAGGAGTACGAGATTTATCTTCTTTTATCTTCTCTTTATCTTTTCTCAGGATGCGGTAGGAAAATGATCCTCCTTTGTTGGAAGAAGATTCTACTTTCTTCTTCATTATTCCTTTGACAGGAATTGTAACATCCCTTTGATTTCATCAATAGATTCTTATTGTTTATAAATGGATTTTTTTTTTCATGTTCATATATTCTCTTCATAAATTCCTCTAGATCCCCTTACACCATGTATGTGGAGGCGATATCTTCCAAAAATGAATCAGAAGTCTGGAAGTCTGCTATGGCTGAGTTTGTCTCTTCTTCTACATCATAAGAGATTTCGGCCAATTTCAGGTAATCTAGGGGTACTGCAATCCCCTTTTGAATTTCAGTGTTTCGAAAAATACCATGAAGTTTGTTGAACATCCTTTCAAATCGGATGAACATTTGGAATCTAAAGAACTTGATCAAGCGATTCTTTTTATTTTCTTTTTCTTTCCAAAAGTTATCATATTCAATGATATTTTGGGGTATTCTGATTTTGAAAACTCTTCTTTTTCATTGCATCGTTTCTATTTTGGTTCTTGTCCTGAGATGATTTAAGTCTATTGAAAACAAATGGTCTTGTATGGGCCATGCAGTGGCAATGGTATACACTGCATAATCAACTACGCACATTAACAGTGAGAAACTTGGGATTTTTCTCTTTTTTGGTTGAGAAAATCCCTAAGATCTCCTGTATTGGAGCTTGTTGGATTATTGGCAGAGGCAACCTCCTTCCAAAAAATATTTTCGGAGTATGATAGTTTACCCCCCTTAAAAATAGCGGGAGCAAATTTAACTTTAGACTTTACGGCTAGAGAATGAGTTTCTAGGAATGCTAAAGTAATTATGATTTAAGGTCATTGAGCCTTAAAGGCTAAATTTTTAGGTTTAAAGGAAGCTATAGAAATGGGGGTCCGTGATCTGCATTGGTCTTTTGAGATGCGGATGTGAGATTCACATCTAGATTAAGAAATGCAGGCAGAAGACCTGCATTTGGCTTCAGAAATGCATATTATGATCTAAATTTAACATCTAAAATGCAGATGTATGATCCGCCTTTTGGATCATAAATGACTTGGTGGGTGAATGACGTTTCTTGTAAGAAACACATTTAAACCCATTCACGTCTTGAATCTAATGTTTCTTGTTTGGAACCGTCACTTCACTCTTTGGTCTCCACACACAAACCGGAGTCTTGCGTGGTTCTTCAATAGTTGACTTTTTTTCTCAAGGCCCTGCGAAGAGCGTGGGCCTTACTTCTCAAGTTTCTCTTCATGGTGCGGCTGAAAGGAACTTTCTCTCCTTCAAGATTATCTTCTTGCAGTTCAAAAATGGCTGTTTCACTTTGTTGTTGCAGGGATTTCGATCCATCTCTTCAAGATCAATAAGGGTCTTTACTGAAGCAGACCCTGGGCCTTGTGCTTGATAGAAAGAAGTTTCACCTTTTTTGAGACCAGATAGGTCTTGAGAGTCCTTGGCCAAGTTGCCTTGGACTATAGTCCTTTGAACCTCATTAGAGGCTAAGTTTGTTGAAGTCTTGTGTTATTTTCGTAAAGATTTTGGGCTTGCAGAGCCAGAAGAGAGGAACTCTTCGTAATTCTCTTGGCTTAATTCGATGACGAGTGATTTGACCATATTACCAACTAGGATATTGTTGAATTGAGCCATGACCATCTGATCAGAGATGAGAAGACTTCCCAGGAAAGTCACTAATCTTCTCTCTGCCATAAATTTGATTTTTATTAAAATCTTGAGAAAGAGATTACAATAATAATAGTTGTTCATTTATAGAAGATGAGGAAAATGATTTCTCTTTCTTTAATCTGAGGTTTCTAATAGCTGTGGAGGACAATCTTGTTCTCTGTTAATGATCGAAGCAAGAACTTCTCAAGTTGGCAGCTTTCGAAAAAGCTCTGAACTGGAAGAACTCTTTTGAACACAGGTTTCTAAGCACAAGTACTCAAATAAAAATAGTCCAACCCCTTCTTCAGCTGTTGGTTATTTATAGGGACTTTTGAGGCTTTTGAATTGGCATAACTATTCATTTATTAGCCTAGACTAATTTCCTGCTTTAGATCAATTGGTTTTGTAACTAAAATATTAAATTCTCTGGATTTGTAACTAAAACGCGGATCTCAGCCTTAGATATGCGTTTTGGCTCTTTACGGCTTATTTGTCATGTTCAAACTCACGTTTGGATGCAAGTAAGGATGATTTCTATCCTTTAACGGTTTGAAGTCAAAACATGACCCAACAAGATTCACGTTTTAGCTTTTTCATGATTTGCGGATCTCTCAGGCTAAGGATCTGTATTTTAGCTCTTAATAGCTCATTTGTCATGCTCAGACCTGGTGCAAATAAAGATGATTTTCATCTTTTTATGTTGAAGTCAAAGTGCGATCGAAAGAGGCTCGCATTTTAGTTATTTTATGAATCATGGATCTCTTTGGCTGAGGATCCACACTTGAAATCAAAACGTGACCAAGGGGGTTCACATTTAATATTTAGTTCAAAATACAGATTGCAGATCTCTCTGTCTAAGGATGATTTTACTTGTTTTTTACTTGTTTAGACCTACGTTTTGAGATAAATAAGGATGATTTTCTTTCTTTAAGAGTTTGAAACCAAAACACGACCCAAGGGAGTTTGCATTTTGGTTATATTTAGCTCAAAATTATGGACTTCTGCTAGTCTACAAGATAGCTTTACTTAGCTTAGTGATTAGTATCATATTTTATATTTTTCCTCCCATATTTTATCTAATTTTATATATAAATAATTGCTACTCGGGTTTATTTAGTGTGTTTTATAGGTAACAAAGGTTTCGCAAGGAAAGAAGAAGAAGATGTAAATTTATCAAGAATATGAGCAAAGAAAGTTAACTAAGGCGAAAACCGACACTCAAGTGCAGCAGTAGCAACTTCAAGAGTATTTTCGGCAATGATAAAACTTGAACTGGAAAATTTCATGTAGTTAAAATCTGTAGAGCTCAGAATTATTTTCGAAACAAGTCTAAGAACAGCTTAATCCGAATTCGTTTGAAAATGTTATGGCCATTTTATTGAAGCACTACAGAGTGAAAAATCCGATCCAACGGGCTGCGGATCTATTGAACTTAATTTCAGGTTTTGGACCCAAAAATTAGTATTTTATGCCATCTAATCTCAACCATTGGTTTCCAATACCTATAGATTGGATTAAGATTATATACCTTGAGATTAGTTTGTGTTGGATTAGCATCATATCATTTGTATTGAGTTTGAGTAAGAGTAGGATTGTATTTGGATTATAAATATCCTATGAATCCTTGTAAATTAAAGAGAGCTTTTTACGTATAATTTTAAATGTACTTTTTATTAATAAAATTGGGATTTTGTTGAAGGGGTGACGGCCACAATACTGGACTCCAGAGGTAAATCTCTTTGCTCTTCAATTTTTTCTTAGTTAATTTATTTTAATTGCTTTCTAGTTTAGATTTATTTGCTTTATAGATTGGATTTAATTGCTTTCTATAAATAAAAATTTGATTTTGCTTATTAGAAATATGGATAGCTAATTTTCTTTAGCCCTAGGATGTAGATGAAGTTAGTTTAATAGATCTAACATGGATTTATTTCATCTTCTTCTTATAAATAAATAAAGTTATGATTTTTCTATAAATAAATAAAATTTAGAGTTCACAAATCATAATTTTTTGATAGATTATGCTTAATTATTATTTTAATAATCTATGCTTAGATGAACTTTGGAATTCTTATTCATTGTTTATTTTTAGAATTATCAATAAAGATTTTTCTATAAATAAATTGAATTGGAGAAACTTGTAAATCTAATTTTTTTGATAGGTTATACTTAAGTTCGGTCTTTTTATAGCCTATACTTAGATTAGGGTTAGAAGTTTATTTATTTTCTTTTTTTTATAAGATTTTCTACTCGATATGATTTGTTTTTAGGAAAGGTGTTATTTTTTTTGGTCTATACTAGCACATCCCTTGATAGGTCATACTTAGGGGCACTTGATTGAAATCAAATTAAAAAGATCACTTTTTTAATATGTTACTTAACTGTGCATAATTAAAAAGATAGGAAGAAAGAGATAATTTATTGTTAGGCCATTATTCTAATAGATTCGAAATTCTAGACTAATCTTTAGAACTTAGAACCAATCTTCCCTCAATTTAGAAACTCTTAGTTAATCCACTAGAACTAAAGAAATAGTAAGAATCGCAAAACACCTGAGATCTTTTTGGGACGACCTGTTAAGCACTACAACTGATACTGTACGGTTCCAGTAAATTATCACATCAAGTTTTTGGTGCCGTTGCCGGGGATCGACGGTGTTTTTCTTACTTTTTCTAAAGTTTTACTGATTAACAATGTATGTTGAGTGTGCAAGGAATAGAAATTGCAGATATAGGAAGACAAAAGGGATCGCAAGAGGCTCAGGACTAAGCAGCAAAAATCAGAGAGTCAAGCTCTCTGATTTAGCCACTATTGGGCGGCTAAACCAGCCAATTAGCAGCCTATCAGGTACACTCTGAGTCTACTTTTTCTCCAGTTTTGTATTTTGGTTCCCTGGTTCTAAAAAAAATAAAAAAAATCAATCTTTTTTTATTTCTTTTCCATATCTCTCCCTCTCCACCTTTTTCAAAAAAAATAAAAAAATAAGAAATAAAAAATGTTTCAAAATCCAACTAGTTGCTATCATTGTCGTGATCCATATCATGATTATCATCAGTGTCCATGGATAGGAAGTTCTCTATGACTAGGTCATAATCAAATTCACAACACATATAATGAACCTACGAGCGCTTCATATACACAAAATTATAATTATGAATGGATGAATAATTCTAATTTTACATATAATCAAGAGCTATACCAAGAGAGTTCTCCATCTGATCTTTTCTTTATGGGCTATTCATCTTCATGTTTTACATTCAATCATGAACAAGATATTCAATTGAACATGTTAGATGAAAGATTAAAAAGATTAGAAGCGAGATATGCATATCATGAGAATTTACCTACAACCACTTCATATCTGTCATCAAATATGTACACAGATCGATCATATCCACCATCAAATTTTACTCATGATCTCGAGATGCAATCATTTGAGGAAAATACGGAAAATTACGATCATGAGTCTGAAGAACGAAGACATAGAATAGAGGAGGGTATAGAAGGTTTGCTAAAATTATCTTTTCAAAATTTATCTTCTCAAATTGAATCTTGTATGGAAGATCTTCTCAAAACGATTTCTCAAACTAAACTTTTTGGAGATCAACCATCTAATAGTTTAAACATATCTTACTCCAACGAGCAACCACTTAAGTCATCTTTTAAAGTAGATATGATTAAAAATGAGTTAAATAATTTTGTGCATGATAAGTCTATAATTCAACATTGTGATCAACTTATTTTAGACTATAGTGACAATAATTATGAAGAAATCAGTGATAAAGAAAATATTTTGCTTGATGATTTACCTCATTGTGAGCTTGCTAGTGACATATTATCATTTGATTCTTTTGATGAAAATTGTGAAGAAATTTGTGAAGAAAATTTTTTATCCCTTCATAATAATTTAACTAATGATAAGTCCACTAGTATGGCAATTTCTTTTGGAAATTTTGATGACAGGTTTGAAGAAAATTTGCATGACGAGCCCAGAACATTAGAAGAATGGAAAGAACCTATAAAAAAGAGGTCATGGTACCCAATGCTTTGAAAGAGCCCTCCAAAATCGAGCTCATAATTCCACAACACCAAAGTGGGTATATTATTTCACAAGTTGATAAAACAAAAATACTTA
The DNA here is from genome assembly GCA_036321105.1 of Dracaena cambodiana. Taxonomy (NCBI): domain Eukaryota; kingdom Viridiplantae; phylum Streptophyta; class Magnoliopsida; order Asparagales; family Asparagaceae; genus Dracaena; species Dracaena cambodiana. Next base: position 16,986,718 of record JAYEPQ010000017.1, read on the forward strand.
CTAATATGAAAGATGCTCGTGGATGGAATATGAACGATAGTAAAGGTACGCTTTCCAACCTCAAAATTTTATTATTGAATAAAAGAAAGAAGGATAGAAATAAATTAAGAAAAATTAAAAATAAGACGGATAGATTAAATGCAAAACTGACAAAAAGGCTAAGTTCATCCATATCAAAATGTAAAAGGACACATTATGAGAGTGGAAAGCGATCAAGAGGTCGTAACCGTTTGAATTTTCTAATAAGTGTATAATATTTGTAAACTAGTTTTCTTTTTTATTTTACCACTCTTGGTTTTTATATGAGGGCATACATAAGTTTAGGTGTGGGGGAGTGGATTAGGAGATTTTTATTTTTTAGGAGATTTTTATTTTAAGGATTTTTTATTTTTAGATTTTTGGGTATCTTTATTTTGCACTTTAGGTAGTTTTTAGGGTAACTAATTTTAAAAAAACTGAAAAAACTGAAAAAAATAAAAAAAAATTAACAACAAATTTATGTATTTTTATCAATAGATCAACCTAATTGCAGATAAAAGAACAAATTTAGATTTGAAATTGGATAGGAGAGTAGATTGGATAATACACTTTGAATTTTATGAAAAAGATCAAAATTCGAAAAATAAATACCGCTCACAGTAGTTTTGAAGCAAGTATACATCTATTTTTAACATCACAATAGTTCATTAGGTTAAGAACAAAAATGATAACAATTGAGTAATTCTTCTCTCTCTAAACAAAGGGAAAAAAAGATAATTATAAAATAATGGGGTGCGCCTGGTATTAAGGCAATAGTCTCAAGAGTGAAAAAAGAGTGCGATCCAAGTAATCGGGTACTTTGTGCCTAAGTAAGCGTGAATATTTGCATGAAAGGTAAAATATTCTAAAAAAAGAAAAAAAAAGAAAAGACTATGAACCGAGTAATCGGGTACGTTGCGCCTAAGCAAACGTGAATATTTGCATGAAAGGTGAAATATTCTTAAAAAAAGGAAAAGAAAAAATAAAAAAAAGAAAAAAAAATTGTTATGAGAGAGGAGATAAATCATGAGTTAGAGTTGGAGTCCAAAGCCGAAGTAGACTATCACACGTGCACGTAGATGTATAGGAGCCAATGGATTATCTGTTAGTGGCATTGATAGATAGGATTTAAATTTTTGATTAAAATAATAAGTGTATCTGATATGATGCTCGATTTGAAAATTGATAATTAAAATGCGTTCTTGAGTTTGTATATTAGTGAGATTAATTGATGAAAATATCATAAAAAAATATTTTTCTTTCTTTTGTATAAATTTTTTTATTTTTCTTGATTTTCAGTTATCCTTATTTTTCCTTTCTTTATTCCTTAATCTATTTTCTTCATGAATTTTGTGGGTATATTCACTGCAAACTCTCACGAGACATCACTCGCCCATTAGGGTAACGTAGTGGTTTAAAATCTTGTTGCACATGCTAAGTGCAATCGCGATTCCTGCGAAAATGAGTTAGGATTTTTCTTTTTAGTTTTAGGTTATGCTCGAGGACTAGCGAAAGATAGGTATTGGGGTGTGATTAGTATCATATTTTATATTTTTCCTCCCATATTTTTGTATATAAATAATTGTTACTCAGGTGTATTTAGTGTGTTTTTATAGGTAACAAAGGTTTCGCTAGGAAAAGAAGAAGAAGATGTAAATTTATCAAGAATATAAGCAAAGAAAGTTAACTAAAACAAAAACCGACACTCAAGCAGCAACTTCAAGAGTATTTTCGGTAAAGATAAAGGTTGAACTGGAAACTTTCATGTAGGAAAATTCTGTAGAGCTCGGAAATATCTTCAAAATGAGTCTAAGAACAGCTTAATCTGAGTTTGTATGAAAATGTTATGGCCATTTTATTGAAGCACTGTAGAGTGAAAAATCCGATCCAACAGGCTATGGGTCTATTGAACTTAATTTCAGGTTTTGGACCCGAAAATTAGTATTTTATACCATCTAATCTCAACTATTAGTTTCTAATACCTATGGATTGGATTAAGATTATATATCTTGAGATTAGTTTGCGTTGGATTAGAATCATATTTTTTGTATTGTGTTTGAGTAAGAGTAGGATAGTATTTGGGTTATAAATACCCCATGAATCCTTGTAAATTAAAGAGAGCTTTTTATGTGTAATTTTAAATGTACTTTTTATTAATAAAATTAGAGTTTTGCTGAAGGAGTGATGGCCACAATACTGGACTCCAGAGGTAATTCTCTTTGCTCTTTAATTTTTTCTTAGTTAATTTATTTTAATTGCTTTCTAGTTTAGATTTATTTGCTTTCTAGATTGGATTTAATTTCTTTCTATAAATAAAAATTTGATTTTGCTTATTAGAAATATGGATAGCTAATTTTCTTTAGCCCTAGGATTAGATGAAGTTAGGTTAATAGATCTAACATGGATTTATTTTATCTTCTTCTTATAAATAAATAAAGTTATGATTTTTCTATAAATAAATAAACGATAGAGTTCACAAATCATAATTCGTTGATAGATTATGCTTAATTAATATTTTGATAATCTATCCTTAGATGAAGCGTGGAATTCTTATTCTTTGTTTTTTTTTAGAATTATCAATAAAGATTTTCCAATAAATAAATTGAATTGGATAAACTTATAAATCTAATTTTTTTGATAGGTTATACTTAAGTTCGGTCTTTTGATAGCCTATACTTAGATTAGGGTTTGAAGTTTATTTATTTTCTTTTGTTTATAAGATTTTCTACTCGGTATGTTTTGTTTTTAAGAAAGGTGTTATTCTTTATGGTCTATACTTGCACATCACTTGATAGGTCATACTTAGGAGCACTTGATTAAAATCAAATTAAAAAGATCACTTTTTTAATATGTTATTTAACCGTGCATAAGTAAAAAGATAGAAAGAAGAGATAATTTATTGTTAGGCTATTATTCTAATGGATTCGAAATCCTAGGCTAATCTCTAGAACTTAGAACCAATATTCTTTCAATTTAGAAACTCTTAGTTAATCCACTAGAACTAAAGAAATAGTATGAATCGCAAAATACCTGAGATCTTTGTGGGATGACCTGTTAAGCACTACAACTGACATTGTACGCTTGCAGTAAATTATCACATCACTTAGAATGCGGATCACTTTGGCCAAGAATTCGCGTTTTAGCTTTTTAGCCATCTGTAAGGCTTTAGTAACTCGCATTTGCTCATATTTAGTAATAATTTCCATCTTCTGACATTATAGAAACAAAATGGGACCTTTAAAGGCCTACATTTTGGTTCTACAAGGGTTTCTCAAAGTTAACTTTTGTGTGGTCTAAAATACTGATCACCTCCTTTGGTCCTCATTTTTGCTACAATAAAATTTTGTTGACAATTTGCAAAGAAGATGATATCATGTCCTTATGCATCTCCACTCCATTGGAGATGGCATTAGTGGTTGTTATGATATTTCTCAATAAAAATTCAAATTACATGATGCTATTCAATTTGCAAACTACATGAATAATACAGACTGTATGTATACTGTAGGGTGGATAAAAAAGAAGATCTTGAAGAATTATCTCCACAGACAGAAATTAACTCCCTCCAGAATAGAAGCCCTAATGCTTGAGCTCAAATCTCTGCTGGAAGTTGTCAAGTATGTGTTTCTAGGACGTAAGGAGACCTTTCCAGTGGGCATCTCAACACATTTTGAGGTGAATAAGGATGAGTGTTTGTGATCTATACTTCATATGCATGAGGGAGTTTTGCTATGGAACAAGGCGGACATTCAAGGTATGGACCCCCACATCTATACACATCATATTGTTTTGGAAGATAATGCCACATCCATCAGACAAATGCAACGGAGTTTTAACCATGCAATGAAAGAAGTGGCTAAAGCCGTAAGGTTAAAACTCCTTGGCGCAGGCATTATCTATCCTATTGCAGATAGTAAATAGATGAGTCCAACTAAAGATATTCCAAAAAGAGTGGGGGTAGCAGCAATTCTAAACGAGGATGGAGAGTTGGTGCCAACTCGTACTGCTACAAGTTGGCATATATATATATATATATCTATATATCTATATATATATATATATATATATATATATATATATATATATATATATATATATATATATATATATATATATACACACACACACACACATACATACATACATACATATATCGATTATAGGAAGTTAAAACCAGGTAATGAGAAAGGATCATTTTCCTTTACTGTTTCTTGACCAGATTCTTAAAAGAGATGCAGGTCGGGAATTTAATTGCTTCCTAGGTGGTTATTCTGATTATTATTAATAAAAAATTGCTTAGAGACTAGCAGAAAACTGATTATAGGAAGTTAAAACCAGGTAATGAGAAATGATCATTTTCCTTTACTCTTTCTTGACCAAATTCTTGAAAGAGATGCAGGTTGGGAATTTTATTACTTTCTAGGTGGTTATTCTGATTATTATTAAATCAAAATTGCTTTAGAGACCAGAAGAAAACCACTTTCACCTGTCTCTTTGGCATTTTTTATTTTCGAAGAATACTGTTTAGACTTTATAATGTGCCTATAACCTTTCAAAGATGTATGATAAGCATTTTTAGTGACATGGTAGAAAATTACTTAGAGGTTTCCATGGATGACTTCTTCTTATTTATAGATAGTTTCAAATCTTGTTTGACCTATTTAGGAGCCATATTTAACATTACGAACAAAATTGATTCTATTTCTAGAATAACAATGCCCAAAATGATAAAAGATATATGTCCATTCTTAGGAGATGCATGTTTCTATTGAAGGTTTATTAAAGAATTTAGTAATGTTACTGGACCTCTTTCTCATCTTTTTGTTCAAGATGTGCATTTAGATTGGATGCAAGTATGCCAGACAGTATTCGACACACTTAAGGATATACTCATCTCAGCAACTATAGTGATACCTCTTGATTTGTCGCTAGCATTTGAGATAATGTGGGACACAAGTGGTTATGTGATTGGAGCAATGCCTAGGCATTGAAAAGATAAGAAGCCTTGCATGGTGTACTATGCTAGCAAGACCCTAAACGATATGCAAATGAACTACAGAACTATAGAAAAGCTGCTTCTACCTATAATATTTGCTCTTGATAAATGTTCATATATTGTTGGATCACATGTTTTTATAGGTCTTCAATGCTCAAATATTTTATAGTGAAGAATGATGCCAAGCCACGACTTATCAAATGGTTCTTATTATTCCAAGAATTTGATCTCGAAATCTGAGATGACAAGGGAGCAGAGAATGTAATCCTTAACAATCTTTCTCACTTAACTTTTGAAACTATTTAGTCACCTCTCAGGGATTCTTTTCCCCGATTAGCAGCTATTTTTTATCCAATCTACTCCTTAGTTTTCTGATAAAGAAAATTTTTTAGTTGCAGGAGAGAGATGCCACAGTAATGGAGTTCTCAGGATAAGCGCAAATTTCTATATAAGGTACACCGATTCTTTTACGATGATCTCTACTTATTAAATATTGTTTGGACCAAATAATTAGGCGTTTCGTGATTGATGCCAAGATTCTGAGTGTTATAGCCTTCTGTCACACAGAGGCATGTGGGGGTATTTTTTTTCTGAATAGACAATTGTCAAGGTACTCTAATTTGGATTTAATTGGCCCAGTATATTTAGAGACCACATGATTATTTTAGATGATGCAAAGAATGTAAAAAATTGGGAGCACTGACCCAAAGGATTGACATGCCTTTATCACTGACATTCACCCTTGATATATTTGATTGTTGGGGCATCTACTTCATGATCCTATTTCCTTCTTCAAACATATATCCATACATCCTCATAATAGTTGATTATGTCACTAAATGGGTAAAAGCTATGGCTTGAAGAAACAATGATAAACAAATGGTAATCAAGTGTCTTAATAAAAATATATTGTCAAGATTTGGAGTTCCCAAAGCCATCATAAGCAATAGGGTGGGTTTCCATTTCTGTAATCGAGCCTTTAAGAACTTATTGAAAAAGTATCGCGTCACAGATAAGATCTCTACACCTTATCACCCAGAATCAAATGGACAAGCAAAACTTGCTAATAGGGAGATAAAGAAAATTTTAGGTAAAATGATGAATTCCGCTTACTAAGATTAGTTTCTGCAGCTAGTTGATGCTTTATGGACTTATCGTACTATTTCTAAAACACCATTAGTCATGTCTTCATATAGGTTAGTTTATAGTAAAGCTTGTCACCTCCCAGTTGAACTTGAATATAAAGTGTATTGGGAATTTAAAACTATTAATTTGGATTTAAATGTAGCTGGTCCTCTATGGAAACTTCAACTTAACGAGCTGGATGAAGTAAGACATGATACGTATAAAAATGCATACATCTGTAAGGAGAAGATGAAAGTAATGTATGACTAGTACATCTTGTGTCATATGTTTAATCCATCCAATATGGTGTTATTATACTATTCACAACTTCATTTATTCCCTGGAAATTGCATTCACAATGGACAAAAACTGTTTATACTAAAAACCATTTATCCTCGTAGAACAATTAAAATAAAAACCCTAACTCTAGTCATGTGTTTAAAGTCAACAGAAAACGTCTTAAACACTTCTTAAAACTTCCTACGCATATGGAGGAACCCCATAGTTTTATGGACCCTCCACGATTAACATGAATGAAAGTTATGACACTTATATGTATATATGTATAATATGTGCTTACATATTTTGTTTTGTATCTATGTTTTTTCTAATGCTGGCACTGAGGTATCTTCTTTACTTCTATCATATATTTTTTTTTTGTTCTCATGTGTTTTCTATCATGATATTAATTCATTGAGGACAGTGCATGTTTTAAGTTGGGAGAGTACATCTTGTGGTCTTGTGCACATGAATTTTTAAAAATTTTCATATCTAATTTTTCATTTAACTACTAATTTAGTTTAATTTAGCACTAATTTTTTTTGTGAATACTAACTTAGTTTTAGTTTACTAAACTACCAATTTAGTTTTAGTTCACTCACTATCATACTTTTTTGTTAACTTTTAATAAAATCACATATATATATATACACACATACATACATACATACATACATATATATATATATATATATATATATATATATATATATATATATACATATACATATATATATATATATATATATATTTATATATATGTATAGAAATATATATATACATACATACATACATACATATACATACATAGCACCATATCAGATGGATTAAACACTTGACAATATCATATTCATGGAATATGATTCACTTTGAAGATGCCTTGATGGTGAAATGATATATACGTGAGATTCAAAATCTCGTGCTAAAGAGTGTGGAGGTTCGAGTACTTTTCAAATTATAATATTGAAAATGCTTATTGAATGAGAAATTCAATAACAGGAATGGATAAGATGATCTAAGCAAAACAGCAGTTTATTCAGTCGCAGCAAATGATCAATAGTCAGAATGCGATAGTTTTCAATGATATCCGCTCATAGAGAAGCCATCTCAATTTTACATTGCAAGCAAAAGAAAAAGGTAAGCTACTATCTCAATCGGAGGTCAGTACTTCAGGTAAAGTCGAAGGTATAAATACTATTACTTTCTCTATTATTAATGATATACCTGAGATAACTGCTGCAATAAATTTAAGAAGTGGTAAAGTACTTGATGAGTCCGTTTCAAAAGAAAATACTGAGGAGAAATAGGGTAATGATTCAGCGCAATAATCTATAGAAGATAATTCTAAAGAACCACTTCATTATAAACCACCTGTAACATTTCCTCAAAGATTAAATCTAAAAATATTAATGCATCTCATACTAATATTTTAAAAATTTTCAAATAAGTAAAGATCAATATACCTCTGCTAGAAGTAATTAAACGTCCCCTCATATGCAAAATTCTGGAAGGACTTGTGCACTATCAAAAGACATTGCAACGCACAGAAGAAAATATTTATCACAAAGTATGTAAGTGCATTATTCCATTCTAAAATACCTCATAAATACAAGGATCCTGGATTTCCTAATGTTTCATGTGTGATAGGTCAATATAATATAGAGAAAGCTCCACTAGATTTGGGGGCTAGTGTAAATCTCTTACCATATTCAGTTTACAAACACCTAGGTTTAGAAGAAGTTAAACCTACACCAGTCACATTGCAGTTAGCTAATAAGTCGGAAAGGCTTTCTAAGGGCATTGTGAAAAATGTTCTAGTGCAGATAGAACTTGTATTTTCCCTTGGATTTTATAGTTATAGACACTGCACATATAAAGAATTAACTTTTTCATATTCTAGTTGTCCGCGGACGTCCATTATTAGTTATGGCTAATGCAGTTATAATTTGTAGGAATTGTGTGGTGAAATTTTTATTTGGAAATACGACTCTTGAAATTAATATTTTTAATGTTTGCAAACAACCAAATATAGATAATGATGAATTGCAAAATATTAATTACATTGAACAAATCCGTAATGAAGGAGATATTGTACCATTGTGCATGTCTGATCCTTTGGAGTGGCATTAACAATGAACGATAACTTTCATGATTATCTCAAATTTGAACATATTAATAAAATCATTCAACATTTAATTGATGCTCAATGTTCTAATATCAAGGAATGAGTTCCAACAAAGGAAGTGTATGAAGAGTTACCTCAAATTACAAAGAAATTGACACCATATGACATCCATGAACCAATACTTGAGCTAAAACTGTTACTTGAAGATCTCAAGTTTGCGTTTTTTGGTTCTAAGGAAACTTTCCGAATGGTCATCTCAGCGCATCTTGATGGGAGTCAGAAAGAGCAACTACTATTGACATTGCAAAAGTATAAAAGAGCTCTTGGATAGAATATAGTGAACATCAGAGGTATGGACCCCCTTATTTATATACATCGCATTACTTTGGAAGATGGAGCCAAGCATATTAGGAAACCCTGTCATGAAGAAAGTGGTTAAAGTCAAAGTGTTGAAACTATTTGATATTGGCATCATCAACCAATTGCTGATAGTAAGTGGGTGAGTTTAGTACAAGTTGTTTTAAAGAAGAGTGGGGTAATAGTAATTAAAAGAAAGGATGGAGAGATGATACCCACTCATACTACTACGAGTTGGCATATGTGCATCAATTATCGAAAGCTAAACCAAGTAACATGTAAATATCAATTTCTATTATCATTTCTTGACCAAGTACTTAAAAGAGTTGCTGGATATGAGTTATATTGTTTTTTTTTTATGGTTATTCTGAATATTATCAAATTAAAATTGCTTTAGAGAAATAGAAAAAGACAACTTTTATCTATCCTTTTGGTACTCTTGCTTTTAGAAGAATGTCATTTGAATTATACAATGCGCCTGTAATATTTCAAAAGTGTATGATAAGTATTTTAACATGAAGATTATCTAGAGGTATTCATGGATGATTTCTCTGTATTTGGAAATAATTTTGAATCTTATTTGTCTAATTTAGGATCTGTGCTTGAAAGGTGTCAATAGAAAATCTACTTCTAAATTAGAAAAACTGTCATTTCATAGTTACAAAAGGTATTGTATGAGGCTATATAGTTTCATCCAAGGGATGGAAATAGTAAGGCTAGGTTGAGTATGTTTACAAAATACCGATACCGAAAATCATGGAAGACATACGCTCATTCTTAGGTCATGAAAGTTTCTATAAAAGGTCCATAAAGGATTTTAGTAGCTAATGCTGGACCCTTTTCTCATCTTCTTTTGCAAGATGTGCAGTTTAAATTGATGCAGGTATGCCAAACAGATTTTGAAACCCTTAAGGAGATGCTGATTACCGTGTTAATAATGCAACCTTCAGATTGGTCACTTCCATTCGAGATCTTGTGCGATGCAAGTGACTATGCAATTGGAGCTGTATTAGGGCAATAAGAGATAAAAAGCCCTATGTGGCCTACTATGCAAGTAAGACTCTGAATGACACTCAAATGAATTATACCATAATAAAGAAGGAGCTTCTAGTTGTAGTTTTTTCTCATGATAAGTTTTGTTCATATATTTTTGTTTCACATGTAGTTATTTTTATAGATTATTCGGTGCTCAAATATCTTTTGTCAAAGAAAAATGCAAATCCATAACTAATTTAATGGATACAGCTGCTCCAAAAGTTTGATCATGAAATTAAAGACAAAAAGGGAGTAGAGAATGTACTTGCAGACTATCTCTCTTTATTAACATTTGATAATAATAAAGCTACCAATTAGAGACTCGTTCCCTGATAAGTAACTATTTTCAATCAAAACAATTCCCTAGTATGCTAACATTACTAATTTTCTTGTTGTATGTGAAATGCTGAATCGTTGAAGTGTGCAAAATAAACAACGATTTTTATACGAGGTATGCTGTTTCTTTTTCGAGAACCCTTACTTATTTAAATATTGCTCAGATCAAATCATAAGGCGTTGTGTGCCTGTTGATGAGATTCAAAACATAATTGCCTTATCTCATATAGAAGCATGTAGGGGCCACTTTTCATCTAAAAAGACAATAGCCAAAATACTCCAATGTGGTTTTTATTGGCCTAGTATGTTTAGAGATGCATATAAATTTTTCAAACGATGTGAGTCAAGTTAGAAACTAGGAGCATTAACCAAAAAGAATGATATAAATCAAAAACCCATACTTACAATTGAGATATTCGATTGTTGGGGCATTAACTTCATGGGACCGTTTCCTATTTCTAATGGATATGTTTATATCCTTGTATCGGTCGATTATGTCTCCAAATGGATAGAAGCTACAACATGTAGAAACAATGATCAATAAACTGTTATTAATTTTTAAAAGAACATATATTTTCTAGATTTAGAGTTTCTAAAGCCATAATAAGGGCAGGGGTTATCATTTCTGTAACAAAACTTTTAAAAATTTAATGAAGAAGTATCATATCATGCACATGATTTCTACACCTTATAATCCAAAGTCAAATGGACAGCCGAACAAGCTAATAGAGAAATCAAGCAAATACTAGAGAAAATGGTTAGTCGGTCTTGCCAAGATTGATTGTTTAGACTAAACGATACTATATAGACTTGCTGTACCACATACAAAATACCCTTAGGCATGTCTCTATATAGAATAGTCTATGGAAAAGCTTGTCATTTGGCTGTATGGATAGCGCATAAGCATATTGAATAATAAAATTAGTAAATCTAGATCTCAATTTAGCTGGCCCATTACAAAAGCTACCAATAAACGAGTTGGAAGAGATAAAATGAGATGCATATGAAAATTCATTGATTTCAAAGGAGAAAATAAGAATATGGCATGATCACCAATTCACTGCCATATTTTTCATCCATCTGACAAATTGCTCTTATATGATTCACGCCTTCATCTATTTCAAAAAAAAAATTATGTTTATAGTGGATAGGTCCATTTACAGTGGATAGGTCCATTTATAGTTAAAACTGTGTATCTGCATAGTGCAATTGATATCAAAAATCTAAAAAAAGGTTGTACGTTTAAAGTAAATGGGAAACGATTGAAGCACTATTTGGAGATTCCAAAGAACTCGGAGAAATCTCACGGTCTAGTGGATTCAACGATATTTTATTGATATGAGCCAAATAGAGACACAATGTATATTATATACTAACAATTTTTTTGGTAGTTATTACGTCATGTGTACTGAACTGAGGTAAATTCTAAACACTCTCTTTTAAATTTTACTTATTCTTGATTAGTTAAATAAATACATCAATTCATTGAGGACAATGTACATCTTAAATTTGGACAGATTGCTTATAAAGATAACTTAGTTTTGATACTCATAACTATTTCAACAATTTTGTTTGATTTCAACGATTTTGGTTTAAACATTTTTCTTTTTTCTTCAAAATTTTCAAAATTTCAAAACACTAACAAAAATATTTCTTAGTTATTAACTTTAGCATTAAAACCTAACTTTGGTTTAGAATTAATTTTAGAACTAGGAATTAACAACTAGATATTAGGAATAACATTAGTCTAGGAGTTAACAATTTAAAAAAATTGGCTTGACAATGTTCTCAACAAAGGACTGATGTCGAAGAGGCTGTCGATAGCAGGTCCCTGTAAAGCAAAAAAAATTTTTACCCGAGAGCGGCTGTCAACAGCCACCAACAGAGAGCCCCAGTTATAAATAGATCTTTGAGTTTCTTTTTCTCCACAAACAAACTCTAGCCTCCTTTCTATAGCACCCTAGAGCCAAAATTTGTCCTTTCGACAGCCAAAACCCTCCCTGCAAAATTTCTTCCAAATTTTGAACAATACTTATAGACTTTTATTATAGTCATGAGCTAAGAAACTATACATTTGTGCCTTGATAAGAATAAATGTTCACATGAAAGGTAAGTGTCTATGAAGAAACGTAAAGAAAAAAAGAGAAGAATATATATATATATATATATATATATATATATATATATATATATATATATATATATATATATATATATATATATATATATGAAAAGGGTTCTTATAAGTTTGATTGGAGTTTGGAACTTGATAAGACTTATATGCATGCTCACAAAAGTGCATAGGAGAGATTAATTGAAAGTAAAAGTATATCTATGATACGATTTAGATAATCATGATGGATGCATAAGGGTATTAGATTATAGGTGATTTATTAAGGTTGACATTTTTATAAATATATGTGTATATATCTCTAATTAAGTTTGATATGGAAAAGAAATGAAAAGAAAAAAAATAATAGTATGGATAGTTAAAATAGGATACTAATATTTTCTCTTTCTTTATTTTACACATATCTTTATTTTTCCTTCTATTTATTTCTTGAACTCAAATATTTCTTGATGTTTGTGGGTAACATCACTGAAAACTCTTACGAGATAACACTCGTTTACTAGAAAATAATATAAAATTATTTTTATTAATCAAATTCCTCATTATGATGTTTTCTAGTTTTTTCTAGTGTTTTTGCAGGGTTTTATATGCAAGAAAATTAAAATATCAAAACATATTTCAAATATCAGCTCAAAACCGTGAATTACAGGACTAGCTACCGATAGCCAACAAGTAGCTATCGACAGTAGCCGACTGTATGAAGAACTCGAGAGCTACTATCAATGGATCTATCTTAGTGATTTACTGGTATGTAATTTTCTATGCTTATTGATTTTACTTGATTTATATGAAATTGATATCTTTGACTCTCCATTATCTTTGAAGAGATTAAGATATGATTTTGAGTATTTGATGTTTTATTATTTGACGATATATTCGTTGTTTAGTTTTTGATATACCATTGACTCTTTAGGCATGATGTATGCTTAGACTTTGAATGTTTATTTTTATTATTCATATTTTAGATAAATTTAAAATTAATATAGAAGTAACTATAAGAAGTTATTCAAAGTATCAAGGTTGCAACTTTATATATTTTGTTCTTAATTTACTTATTTTTTAGTTATAGGAAGACCACGTGATTTATAGAACTGAGATAAAAAAAAAGCATAAATACATCTAGTAAAATATCTTATGGTGGAGTTACATCCATCTTTTGACCAATAATTTTAATTAAATTAAATTTATATACTTTTTAATTTAGTTTTAGTTTTTAGTTAATAAAAATCTGATATTTATTTTGTTTTAGTTTCGTAATTTATTCTTAGTGTCACACAATAATAAAATGATACTTGAGAGAACGATCTTGAGTTACTACCCTTCTATTACATCACTTACACTTAGGAGTGCATGATTTAGCTCGTAATTAGTTAGTAGAGTGAGAATTTTCATTGTCCATGTCTTTTTTGACTTCTTATCTTATCTATCCATATCATATCACTCTTCCACTAGTTATTGAGTTTAGGACATCCACACTTTCATCACCATCTCCATTGGTTTATAACAATATGTGCCTGAATCAATCTGGTCATCTCGTGACATCAGATTCCATCATAGGTGAAAAGATAGAGACACCGATCACGATCCTTCAGGATTGTTATTTCTCGATGTGCACCTTATGTCATATTGTACCAAGCTCCCAATAGCTGTGAGTAACAATTATGAATTAAAGCTACAGTACATCATGATACTTTCTAAATTAACTGGATCTGATTTAGAATATGTATATCACTTTATCAGTGAATTTTAGGAGGTATATGCAATGACTAAACTTCAATACTTATCGGAGGATGCAATTAAGTTTTACTTTATCATGTTCGCTATTAAGGATAATGCCAAGAAGTGGCTATATAACATGCCCACTAATTCCATCACTTCTTGGGATGAATTCATTACAATGTTTCTTAAGGAATATGATCCCACATATAAGACAACAAAGATTAGAAATGCCATCAATCATTTTCGTTAGATACCGAGAGAATCTTTCTGTAATAGCTAGAATGGTTTAAAGATCTCTTAGTGCCATGTCACCACCATACGATAGATAAGTGGAGATTGTGTCAAATCATGTCTGAAGGTCAAATTATAATTTCAATACTCTTCTCAAGTCCATATGTCAAGAGGAATTTATGAGAATGAATATGGAAGAGGACTGAGAATTTTTAGAGAACTTATTATGGAAAACTATGTAGTGGGATAATCCCACTAAGAAGGCTATTACCTTTGTTTCTGATTACGAGTAAAACAACACAATATTTCATATCTATTTCATACACTCCTAATCTGATTTTGCACTCAAATATGCAAATTATAATATTTTATAAATATGAGCTTAGTTCCGCATTAAGTGTTTGCTCAAGTTAAACTAGAGTTTTGACATCTTTTATGACATTTTGGAGTAAAGAAGTAGTGATAAAAGCAAGCACATCACTAGCAGAAACATGCACAGATAGATGGCTATCGACAGCCTTTTGTTCACTCTCGACAACCATCAATAAGACTTAGACATAGAGGATTGCCAAAGGAGTTCTATGAAAGTAGCTGTCGAAACCGCTATTAATAGCACAACAATTCTGAGATGATAGAGCGCAGTTGTTGAAGCTCCTATCGAAAGTGGTATGGATAGATACACTGACATGCCAGAATTCTGAAAAATTAGACTTTCCATGTAACAAAAACAGTATAGTTTGGCAAAAACGTTTTTTGTTCAGTCATAAATACTCATTATATCAGAGAAATAGATAGATACAGAGTGTTTTTAGAGTTGTTTTCTTTTGTTTTTAGAGAGATCCAAAGATTGTTATTCTTATGTTTTTCATTAGTTTGATAATAAAAGATTTTTCATCTCATTATTTGATAACTATGATGCTCATGGGTAACTAATTCATTTTCGGTCTTAGATGGGAAGACAAATCCTCGATCTTTGATTTGGTAAGGTTTATTTTATTTCTTTTTGGGTTTAATTGATCTATACAATGTTATTATTGGTTTCCCAATGTATCTTTGGTTGTTGATATATGAACTTGGGACTTATATTTCTTGGTAGTATAGTTATTTCTTAAGTTTTGATATGTCATTGACTATTTAGGCATGACATATATTTTTAATAATTAATTTTGTGATCCATAGGTCATGCTTAGATTATCCTCAAGTTTCATATAGGTATTAATGGATGGGTTACACTAGTAACAAGATTATCTTATAATATTTTGTGCTTCCAGATGTTTATATTTCGATTGGATAAGACTAGGTGCTTTATACAACCGAGATGAATAAAGCAATAAACCATTCAGTGATATGATTTGGGGGCGTTACTCTTCCAAACTGACTTGTCTCTCTATCATTCTTATTCCAATCAAATACTTGTTTACTTAACTAACAAATTATCAATCTTTACATGTTCGTATCTTTTAGTTTAAGTGTCTAGGACAAGAATCAGTAAACTAGAGTAAACAATTTTGAATTAACTCCCGAGTATTATTTAATAATCTCCTACATTTAGAAGTGCACAAATTAGGCTACACAAAGTTTCTGGCGCTATTGTTGGGAACTCATGCTCTTGTTTATATGCTTTGGTATAAATTATAGTTAAAGTACCACTCACTTGTATTGTTTTGATTTTGTATGACTAGTTGATAGAGAGTGTCTAATGGTAGACTTGTTCGATCACACTCGGATCCACTACACCTTACAGTTAATCCGCCACTTGTTAAAATGAGCATCAACAACAACAATCAGAACTCGACCTATAATAGTAACAATAGTGGGTTTGGAGGACAAAATTCTATAATGATGATCAAAGCCAGCATGGAGGGGTGGAAGATCCCTACATGATTACTTGCAACTTGACAGGACAACCCAACCCTCCTGCATTATTTTCCATCTTAATATATGGCACTTTGAGATCAAATCAGGAGTTATGAAACTATTGCCAAAGTTTCATGGGATGGACAAAGAGAGTTCCTACTACTTGCACCTTCATGATTTTGAAGAAGTCTGTACCACCATTAACCAACAAAATATTGATATAGAGCAATTGATGCTGAAACTCTTTCTATTCTCTTAATAAGGCAAAGACATGGCTATATTCACTGAGGCTGAACTCAATTGGATGATTGAATGGGATGTAGAAAGAGTTCCTCAAGAAATTTTTTCCCTTCACATTGAACCAACTAATACATAAGCTGGTCATTTCCTTTCATAAGAAAGGCAATGAAACATTGTTTGATTGTTGGAACAAATTTAAAGATTTGCTACTCTCATTCCCACATTATAGCTTAAAATATGGAGGTCAATAAGTACCTTTCATAAAGGCCTAAATACTGCAACCTAGCAATTTATAGAGACGATGTGCAATGAAGATTTTCTAAGCAACATGGAAGTACCTTGATTCTCTTGGTGAGAACTCTCAGGCTTTTGAGACTTTGGATGCTTCAGAGAGAAGTCAATCTATAGCCACACCTCCAAACAGAGCTAGGCTAATAAACACTAGTGAGACAGAAGAAATAATAGCAGGCTAATTACTCTCACCAAGAAGGTTGACGACTTACTCATTAAAAGACAAGAGAGTGAAGGCAATCGAAGAAGTGCAAGAGATTTGTCACATCTGCGAGCTGCAAGTCCACACCACTCAAAATTGTCCAACTCTACCAGCTTTCAAAGAAGTACTCAACGAACAAGCTAACCCCTTCAATGCAATTCCCCAACTAGCAAACAATCCTTATTCATCAACATAAAATCCATGTAGTATGAATCATTCGAATCTTTAGTGGAAGCAAAACCCTCAACAATGGTATGTATAACTTGCAAAACCAGTTGTAATGCAAGTGCCGCAATAGTATGTTCTACCAACAGCAACAACATCACCTCTGGTGCTCCGACTGCCGCTGCAATGAACTTTTGATGATAACTTAGTAGATATCCAGCAGCGTATGGATCAAATGATATAGGCTCAAACCACTTCATACAGCCGCAGCAAACGATCAATAGTTAAAATGCGATAATCCTTGGTGATATTAGAAGCAGACAAATAACCTTGCCTCTGCAATGTACATACAAGAGAAAGTTAAGCTTCCAACCCAACTAGTGGCAAGTAACTAAGGTAAAGTGAAGGTATAAATGTTGACTCTTCTACACTTTATAATGATACACCTAATCTAACTGTTGCAATAGATTTATGAAGTAGTAAAGAGCTAGATGAACCATTTTCAAAGAATGATATAAACTGAATGAAACTTCGTGATGATTTGGTACATCAAAATAATGAATACCAACACCACTACACCAACTTATAAGCCTATTGTACCATATCCATAGCATTTAAAGAACAAGAATGTAAATATTTCTTATGCTAAAATTCTTGATTTTTTTAAACATGTACAGACCAATATGCCGCTGCTGGAGGAAATAAAGCAAGTATCTGCATCTGCTAAATTTCTGATGAACATCTGCATCGTGAAGAGATGTCACAAAGTGCAAAAGAAGCCATTTCTAACGGAGAAGGTAAGCATGTTATTCCAATCAGCGATGCCACTTAAGTACAAGGATTCTGGATGGCCGACGATTTTATGCGTGATTGGGCAATACAATATTAATAAAGCTCTTTTGGACTTGGGTGGCAATGTAATTTCTTACCATATACTGTTTCAAAACAGTTGGGCCTAGGAGATCTTAAACCAACTCTAGTCACACTATAGTTGGCAAATATATCTGTGCGACATCTGAGGGAGTAATTAAAGATGTGCTCATGCATATTAATAACTTTTACATTTCCGTAGATTTTTTTATTATTAATACTGCTTCTGTCACTAATTCACACTTGCAAATTTAGTTATAGTCGGACATCTATTCTTGGCCATAGCTAACACAATGATTAATACAGAGTGGTAATTTGGTATTATGAGTCTAGAGATAAATGTTTTCAACATCTACAAGGAAGCCAACCTTGACACAGAAGAAGTGCATGATGAAAATCTGATTTAAGAAGTTTGAGAGGAGGATGATATCATGTCCCTATGCATCTCCGATCCATCGGAGATGGTATTAGTGACCGATATAAAATTCCTTGACAAATTAAAATTAGATGATGCTATTCAACTCGTAAACTATATGAATGATGCTCATTGTATGCATAATCCAGGATGGATACCATGAAAAGAAGTTTTCAAATAGTTGCCACCACAGCAAAAAAAAATTAATTCCATCCAAAGTAGAGACCCCTTCCTGTAAGCTCCAACTCTACCTGAAGATTTCAAGTAAGCATTTTTTTGGACCTATGAAAACATTTCTAGTGGCTATCTAATTGTATCTTGAGGAAACTCAGGAAGAGCACTTGCCATCCATGCTCCATATGCATAATTGTGCTTGGCGATGGAATATGCCAGACATTAAAAGCAGGGATCCCCTTGTTTGTGCACATCACATAGCATTGGAAGATGCAAGCCCCAAGGTAAATGCAGTACAGGTTCAACCCTTCCATGAAGGAGGAGGTCAACACCAAGGTATTAAAACTTCTGGATACAATATTATCGATCTAATTGTTGATAGGAAGTGGGTGAGTCCGACCTAGGTCATTCCTAAAAAGAAGGGGGTAACTGTAGTTCAAAATTAGGACAGAGAGATGTGCCAACTCATACTCTATGAGTTGGCATATGTGTACGGACTACAAAAGAGGATCATTTTACTTTACTGTTTCTAAACTAGGTTCTTGAAAGAGTTTCATGATATAAATTATATTGCATTTTAGATGGGTATTATGAGTATTACCAAATTGAAATTGCCCTAGAGGACTAGGAGAAAAGTACTTTTACATGTCTTTTTGGCACTTTTGCTTTTAGACGAATGCCATTTAGACTTTATAATGCACCTGCCACCTTTTAGAGATGTTTTTAGGTGATATGATAGAAGACTACCTTGAGGTTCCAGGGATGACTTCTTCATGTTCGAAAATAGTTTTGAATCCTATCTGACCCATTTAAGAGCAGTACTTAAATTTTGTGAACAGAATTATTTACTCCTTAATTAGAAAAAATGTCATGTTATGGTGAAAAAAAGTATCGTTTGGGACATATAGTTTCCTCGAAAGGAATGGATTTAGATAAGGGGGAAGTCAAATTTACTTCTAAAATAATAATTTCCAAACTATAGAAGATATACGTTCATTCTCATGGCATGCTAGCTTTTAATGAAAGATTATTACAGACGTTAGTAATAGTACTAAGCCCTTGTCTCACCTTCTTGTACAAAATATACAGTTCGAATGAATGCATGCATGTCAAACGGCATTCGATACATTGAAGGAGATGCTCATCTCAGCACCAATAATGCAACCTCTAAATTTGCCACTACCATTTGAGATGATCTATGATGCAAGCGATTATGTTATAGGAGTAATGCTTCGGCAAAGAAGGGATGGGAAGCCATATGTAGTTTACGATATTAGCAAAACTCTAAACAATGCGTAAATGAATTATACAACCACTGAGAAGGAGTATCTAACAGTAATATTTGCTCTTGACAAATTTGGCTCTTATATCCCAGGCTCTCGTGTTCTGTTTTTACAGATCACTCAGCGCTAAAATACTTTCTAGTAATGAAGGATGCTAAACCATACCTCATCAGATAGATACTCTTGCTCCTAGAATTTGGCCTCAAAATTAGAGATAAAAAGGGACTAGAGAATGTGGTTGCCAATCACCTTTCATGTTTAACTTTTTAACCAGATGAAATATCCATCAGGGATTCTTTCCCTAATGAGCAATTATTTCCTATCCATTTGACTCCATGGTTCGCTAATATAGTTAATTTCTAGTTGCAGAATAAATAATGCAATATTGGAGTTTGCAAGACAATTGTAAAGTTTCAATATAAGGTACGCTGGTTTTATAATGACGACCCTATTTGTTTAAATATTGCTATAATCAAATCATTATGTATTGTGTATTTGATGATGAGATCCAGAGCATCAAAGCCTTCTGTCGCACATAAGTATGTGGGGCCACTTTTCATCTAAGAAAATAGTTGCCATGTTGCTCTAGTGTGGGTTTTACTGGCCTGCATATATTTAGCGACAAGCATGATTACTATAGACGATCCGAAGTTTTCCAAAGTTATGTGCACTTACTTGGAGGAATGACATGCCACTGGCACTGACACTCACTTTTGAGATATTCAATAGTTGGAGCATCAATTTTAAGGGTCCGTTTCCTTCTTCAGGTGGATATAACATGTATATCCTCGTAGCTGTCAGTTATGTATACAAATGGATAGAGGCTGCAACATGTAGAAATAATGATCAATAAACAATTAGTACGTTCTGAAAATATATATATTGTTTGTATATGCGGTTTCCAAAGCCATCATAAGCGTAGGGCTCCCATTCTTGTAATTGATCCATCGAGAACTTAAGGAAAAAGTTCAGGATCTCGCACAAGATCTCCATGTCTTATCGCATACAATATAACGGCCAAGCAAAACTTGCTAAAGAGAGACAAAACAAATTTTAGAAAAAAGGGTAAACTCTACTCGCAAAGCTTGGTGTTTACGACTGATGATGCTTTTTAGGCTTATGATATTGCTTTTAATACCCCTAGGCATATCCTCGTATAGGCTCATACATGGTAGGGCTTGTCAAATCTTAGTCAAACTCGAGCACAAAGTGTATTGTGATTGAAGACTACAAATTTAGGGTTGGCCCATTATGAAAGCTACAACTAAACTAGTTGGATGAATTGAGACACAACATGAATGATTATGTACGCATCTTCATGAAGAAGATGCAAGCAATGCATGACTGATGAGTACCATATATTGTATATTTATAACCTCCATATTATCTATTTGTGTATTTAAATAATTCTACTATGGTATTTTTAGTGTGTTTTCAGATAAATCTATTCCTACAAAAAGATGGCATAAACTCATAGCCGGATTAGGAAACCAAATCCAGAAAAGAGTTAAAAGCGGACAAACCTAAAGAATTATGAAGTTGTAGAGACCCAAACTTCAATACAGTCATTTAAATACAAGGAAAAGGATCAGAGCTTAATGCAGAAGAAAATTAGAGCCAAGATTGCATCCTTTTGCCACCGTTTGGCGGCACTTTGGGGCCCGCTTCTCCAGATTTTTTTTATGGGGGCTTTGATGTAATTTTGTAGTTTCTCACCTGTACTCAGATTAAGATTTGACTCTCTAAAACCTATATATTGGTCGTATCCTTGTAATCTAAGGTATATGATAGGATGTAATTTTGTACTCAAATTTTATTAAATAAAATTAGAGTTTTCTGAAGGGGTGACAGCCGCTATACCAAACTCCAAAGGTATCCTTTACTGTTCATCAATTTTCTTAGGTAATTTTCTTCTAATTGATTTCTAATTTAGATTAATCGTACTCCCTAGATTAGATTTTCTTGATTTCATGAATAAAAATATTATCTTACTAATTAGAACTATGAGTAGCTAATTCAGTCCAACTCTAGGATATAGATGAAACTAGGAATCCACATGTAGTTGCTCTCTAATGTTTTCTTCCTAAATAAAATAATAAAGATAAGATTTTTCAATGAAAAAATTAAAATATAACAACTCGTAGATTAATACTTTGATAGATTATACTTGAATTAGATTTTTTGATATCCTATACTTAGTTAGGGTTTGAGGTTGTTACTTTTCATCATTGTCATATAGTTATCTAACGATTTAGTATATCTATAAAAAGTTATATTTTTTATTCGTTATGCTTACACACCACTTGATAATACATACTTAGAACACTTTAAGTAAAGATTAAAACTAAAATATTAAATTTTTATGATAGGAAGAAGATAATAGAAGTAATTCATGGTTAGAAACTAGTAGATTTTATATTCTAGGCTAATTAGAATAATTCAAATCCAACTTAGAAACCGTAGTTAATCCGCTAGGACTAAAGAATTGGTGAGAACGCAAAAATATCCTAGATCCTAATGGGAACGACCTGTTAGCACTACAACCGACACTGTGTGCTTGCAGTAGAATTATCACATCAAGTTTTTGGTGTCGTTGTTAGGGATCGATAGTGTTTTTCTTAATTTTTCTAACGTTTTACGGGTTAACAGTGTGTGTTGAGTATGAAGGGACCTGAAAGTTTAGATAAAGGAAGCAACAAGGGACGAGAAGCATCCCGAAAGTACACTACAAAAACCAGGGAGCCAAACTCCCTGGTTTTTCCGCTAAACAACGGTAATTACTACAATTCAGCGGCAAATTTGGTGAGTATCTCCCCCTCTTTTTCTCCAATTCTATATTTTGGGTCCCTAGTTCTAAAGAAATACAAAAAAAAATTAGAACTTGCAGGACATCACATTTTTCTTTGATCATGTTTCTTTCACTATTTCATTTTCACCACACCCCACTTCTTGTATTAGTTTGGAAAACTCACGCATCCACTCACGGTCGCTGGTTCATTCCACATTGGACCCATGATCAATTTGGTCGATTAGTGAGGTCAGATTTGTTCATGGGAGACAAGATGGACCAACCGATTTCGATCATTCAGGATCGATGTTACCCATTGCGCACATAACTACCATCATGCATCAAACTTCTACACATAGCAGGTAATCACTATGAATTGAAGCCGCAGTACATCAGCATGCTTCCTAAATTCACTAGTTTTAATTCTGAGGATGCATATTTCTTTATCACTGAATTTCAGGAAGTATGCATGATGATTAAACTGTGAAACTTATCGGAGGATGAAATTAAACTCTGCTTCATCCATTTCGCTCTCAAAGATAATGCCAAGAAGTGGTTGTACAGTATACCTACTGATTCAATCACTACTTGGTTTGAATTCATTGCAGTATTTCTTAAGAAGTATTATTCCACACACAAGACAGAAAGAATTCAAAATCAAATCAATCAATTCCATCAAGTGCTGAAAGAACCCTTTTGGAAATACTTGGAACGGTTTAAAGATTTGTTAGCTCAGTACCCCCACCATGCAATAGAAAAATGGCGCTTATGACAAATCATGCACGAAGGACTCGATTACACATCCAAAACTCTTCTTGAGTCCATGTATCACGGGAAGTTTATGAGAAAGAATAAGGATGAAGCGTGGGACTTCCTTGAGGACCTATTGTAGAAAACTATGCAGTGAAAGAGTCCCGCTGAGAAACCCAATGTATCAACTTTTGTGCATAAGGGTGGGATCCATAGTGTCAACAGCTCTATAGCTCCGAAGCTAAGATTGCAACCCTTATACAGAGAATTGAGACATTAGAGACTCCTAATACTCCACCAGTGGATCAAGTGAATAAAATACAAAGTCCCACATGCTTTAATTTTGGAACTCCAAATTACGTTATGGAGTTGCGTCCACTGTTAGTGAATCCCATGGGTCTGATACTTGAGCATGCAAACGCCTTATATCCATGACACATGAACAATCCTTACGCACCTATATACAATCCTGATTGGAGGAACCACCCAAATCTCTCATGGGATCAAGGGCAATATCAGGGAGCTCCTAACCCTAACATGTAGCCTCCAGTCAATGGTCAGTTCTTAAAACCTAACGTGGGTGTATATCAAAACCCAAATACTACGAATCAAGGAAACAACCAAAATAGATCACCTGCACATAATCAATCATATTTACAGCAGGGGTCTAACAATGATTATGATATACGGCTAACGACACTAGAAAGGAATGTGGAGAACCTTTTCAAGATGATGTCCAATTTAGACACACAAATACATAATTTAATGAAAGTGTCTACTGATTTTATACAATGGACCAACCAACAATTTCTTGTAAGTTCTCAGTCGATCAAGAATATAGAGCAACAGGTTGGACAGTTAGCCACACAGCTGAGTGAACGGGGGCCAGATACCTTTCCGAGCCAACCAATAATGAACTCCAACTCTAACTTATCTCAGTCTGTTTCATCTCATGTTCACCAATGCAATGTCATTCACACGCTCAGATCTGGTAAGCAAGTGAACAATAATGTGGCCATGCCCTAATATCACTCCTACTATTTTGTAGGCCACACCATCTTTTCTATCTCTTTCTTCATATCTATCTCCATCACCTCCATAACCATCACATGCTTATTTGGAAGAACCTGTTCCTAAGCCAAAAACACCATATCCCAATCGGTTTAGGAAGCCTTCACCGCAAGTAGAGAAGATTCTTGAAATATTTCAGCAGGTGAAGGTTAATATTTCACTCCTTGATATTATACAATAGATTCCTACTTATGCCAAATTTCTCAAGGATTTGTGTACTAAGAAGCGAGTAAGAAACGTTCCTGAGAAACCTTTTCTTGCTGCAAATATATCACATATCCTTTATAACTCCTTACCTATCAAATACAAAGATCCAGGTTCTCCCACAATCTCATGCAATATTGGAAACACTACATTTGATAGGGCATTGCTTGATCTAGGGGCAAGTGTTAACTTGCTTCCTTGCATTGTTTATCAGCAGTTGGGATAAGGAAAACTTCAACCTAGTAAGATCACATTACAGCTAGCTGATCATTCGATCAAGAGACAATCTGGTATGATTGAAGATGTGCTCATTAAGGTCTGCGAGTTCATCTTTTCTATAGACTTCATCGTCTTAGAATTTGAGCCGATTTCCAATCTACGAAACTAAATTCTCATTATCTTGGGTAGACCATTCCTTGTAATATCAAATGTATTAATTGATTGCAGAAGTGACCTCATGAAACTATTATTTGGGAATATGACTGTGACATTGAACATATTTAATATGGATGAGCACACAACGAGCTCTCTCATTGAGGTAAATATGATTCACAGTTTGCACTCTCATTCTACCTCTTGCACTAATGATGAGCCCTCATTTGAGCAAATTTTCGAAGATGAGCTCATATTATTAGATGAATTGGCACATACTGATTCTATGTATGATGATACTTGTGCAAGTATGTCATTGATTTATGAGCAAAATTTTGAGGACTTGTTTGCAGAGGAGTTCGCATTACTTCGTGAGTTAGAAGGACTACCGCCATATTCACTTGATCATTTTGCACTTTTCTCACCTCACGATATTTCTACATGTATGCTTGTTACAACGATAATTGACAGGTTTATAATGAAGAAATCTTTAACCCAATTATTAATACTTACATGTGGATAAAGAAAAATCGAGGGCAGTATAAAATACTGACAGGTAATTTCGTGACTTATAAGAGGATGATGAGATACAATAATGCACTCACTTCACATTTAAAATGCACACACTATGAAAATGGGAATCGATCGAGAGGTCATAACAGCTTTTCGTGCATTAATAGGGCGACGATACTGAGATCGTAACTTTTTACGACTCTCATTATTTGTATAGTATTTGTACAATAGTTTTCATATTTTTTTTACCACCCTTTGTTCGTGTATGAGGGCATACACGAGTTTAGGTGTGGGAGAGTGGGTTAGCATATTTTCTTCATGTTTTTCTCAGATTTTTAGTTTTTTTAGAATTTTTATTTAATTTTTAGATTTTTTTTATTTCTTTATTTTACAGTTCGGGTAGTTTTTTTTAGAATTTTTATTTAATTTTTAGATTTTTGGATTTCTTTATTTTACACTTCGGGTAGTTTTTTTTAGAATTTTTATTTTATTTTTATATTTTTGGACTTCGAATAGTTTTTAGGGTAACTAACTAAACAATAACTAAAAAAAAAGAAAAACAAAAGTAAAAAATAAAATTTATTATATATTTTCTTCAATTAATCAACCTAATTACAAATAAAAGAATAAATTTAGATTTGAAATTTGATAGGAGAGTAGATTGGATAATACACTAAGAATTTTATGAAAAAAATTAAAATTCATAAAATAAATACCACTAACAGTAATTTTGAGATAAGTATACATCTATTTTTTACTTCACAATAATTGATTAGGTTAAGGACAAAAATGATAACGATTGAGTAGTTTTCTCTCTCTAAATAAGAAAAAAAAAGAATTGAGCCTGGTTTTTAAAGCAATAGCCTCAGAGAAAAAAAAGAGTATGATCTGAATAATCAGGTACTTTGCGCCTAAGTGAGCATGAATATTCACATTAAAGGTGAAATATTGTTTAAAAAATAGAAAACATTGTTATGAGAGAGAAGTTAAATCATGAGTTAGAGTTGGAGCTCAAGACTGAAGCAGACTATCACACGTGCACGTAAATATACAGGAGCAAATGAATTATCTATTAGTCGGTATTAAAAGATAGGATTTGAATTTTTGATTAAAATGATAAGTGTATTTAACATTACACTTGACTTGAAAATTGATAATCTAAATGTGTTCTTGAGTTTGTATATTAGTGAGATTAATTGAAAAAAATATCATTAAAAATAAGATTTTTCTTTCTTTTGTATAAAATTTTTATTGTTATTGATTTTTGGTTATCTTTATTTTTTTTTCTTTATTCCTTAATCTAACTTCTTCACGAATTTTGTGATTATATTCACTACAAATTCTCACGAGACACAACTCGTCCAGTAGGGTAACTTAGGGGTTTAATGACTGTTGCACGTGCTAAGTACAATCGCAATTCCTGCGAAAGTGAGTTAGGATTTTTTTTTTCTTTTTAGATTTAGGTTTTACTCGAGGACTAGCAAAAGATAGGTGTGGGGGTGTGATGAGTGTCATATATTGCATATTTATAACCTCTATATTATATATTTTTGTATTTAAAT
Source organism: Dracaena cambodiana (assembly GCA_036321105.1). Taxonomy (NCBI): domain Eukaryota; kingdom Viridiplantae; phylum Streptophyta; class Magnoliopsida; order Asparagales; family Asparagaceae; genus Dracaena; species Dracaena cambodiana. The sequence continues at coordinate 17,013,827 of JAYEPQ010000017.1, forward strand.
AATACTACTTGGTATTTTTAGTGTGTTTTCAGGTAAATCTATTTCTATAAGGAGATGACATAAACTCAGAATCGGATTAGAAAACCAAATCCAGAAAAGAGTTAAAAGCGAGCAAACCTAAAGGATTATGAAGTTGTAGAGAGCCAAACTTCAATATAGTCATTTAAATACAAAGTAAAGGGTCATAGCTTAATGCAGAAGAAAATTGGAGCCAGGATTGCATCCTTTTGCCGCCGTTTGGCGACACTTTGGGGCCCGCTTCTCCTGATTTTTTACATGGGTTACGATGTAATTTTGTAGTTTCTCACTTGTATTCGGATTAGGGTTTGATTCTCTGAAGCCTATATATTGGTCGTATCCTTGAAATCTAGGGTATATATGATTGGATGTAATTTTGTACTCGAATTTTATTAAATAAAATTAGAGTTTGCTGAAAGGGTGACGGCCGCTATACCAAACTCCAGAGGTATCCTTTACTATTTATCAATTTTTCTTAGGTAATTTTCTTCTAATTTCTTTCTAATTTAGATTAATCTTACTTTCTAGATTAGATTTTCTTACTTTCATGAATAAAAATATGATCTTACTAATTAGAACTATGAGTACCTAATTTAGTCTTGCTCTAGGATATAGATGAAACTAGGAATCCACCATGTAATTGCTCTCTAATGTTTTCTTCCTAAATAAAATAATAAAGATAAGATTTTTCAATGAAAAAAATAAAATATAACAACTCATAGATTAATACTTTGATAGATTATACTTGAATTAGATTTCTTAATAGCCTATACTTAGTTAGGATTTGGAGTTGTTACTTTTCATTTTTATCATAGAGTTATCTAGCGATTTAGTTTATCTCTATAAAAAGTTGCATCTTTGATACATTATACTTGCACACCACTTGATAACACATACTTAGAATACTTTAAGTAAAGATTAAAACTAAAAGATCAAATTTTTATGATAGGAAAAATATAATAGAAGTAATTCATGGTTGGAAACTAGTGGATTCTATATTCTAGGCTAATTAGAATAATTCAAATCTAATTTAGAAACCGTAGTTAATATGCTCGCACTAAAGAATTAGTGAGAACGCAAAAACACCCTAAATCTCTGTGAGAATGACATGTTAGCGCTACAACCGATACTGTGCACTTGCAATAGAATTATCACATCAATGACCAACACATCCTGCATAATATATTTCATCCATTCGTCAAGGTAGTTTTATTTTATTCGCATCAAAATTATTCCCTCGGAAATTATGCTCACTATAGACTGGACTATTCAAAAAAAAGTATACCATCATGGCACAATTGAAAATATAAAACCCGAAAACTGGTCATGTGTTTAAGGTGAATGGAAAATGACTAAAGCACTTTCTAGAACATCCATATGTGATTTAGTGGATCCTCCACCATAAAGTTAAAATGACTAAGCCAGACACTTCTTTGTATATATGTATTATGTATTAATATTTTCTTTCTTTTTATTGCTAATATGTTTTGTTTCATTGACATGGTTTACCGTATGGTTGCAATTAGGTATATTTCTCAACTTTCCTCAAACTTTTATTTGTTCTCTAGTGCTCTATATGTTTATAATAACTTATTGAGGACAATATAAAATTCAAGTTGGGGGATATTAACAATTCCATGACTTGCACAAATGGTATCCACATCCACGAATATTTACTAATGTTTATATTGGTACTAAAATTATTTATTTTAGTTTTTTTAGGTACTAACCTTTTGTTTGATGTAAATAAAATGCTTAGAAATTTTTTTAAAGTGCAGGAACAGTTGTACTATCAGAGAAGGGCATTCAAAATCGTTGTCAAAGCGGCTGTCAATTGTCCCTCAACAGGCACTATAACTGCACCTCATGGAGAGGCACTGTTGAAGTAGCTCTCAAGCCGCTGTCAACAGCTCGACTAAGAAATCTTGACACTGAGCTTGATAGAGTGCCACAGTCGAAACCGTTGTCGACAGTGATCAACAGTAGCACTGAGGTATAAGTAAGATCCATTCCTCTTCTCTTTATCCATCCTCTCCAAACCCTCGATCCCCTTCTCTCCTTTGACTGTTGTCTCCCCTTTTGACACCTCTAAGGATCCCATGATATTTTGTGTTAATTTCAAGCACATTGGTTCAGGAGCATGGCGCCTAAGAAGATGACCATTAAACAACCCCGAGTCAAGTCTAGCAGCTCTAGTACGCCTCCTAGAGGAAGCCAAACATGCATCCCAAGGCCAGCAAACAAGAAGGCGTACACCCAATTCTTGAAATTCAATCATAGCCGGAAAGAATAAAAAATTGCAATATGATTAATGAAAATATTGCTTTAAGGTTTATAATGAAGGAAGTGGGATTGGAGTATACTATGCAAGATCACACGCCCATAATGAATGAAATCGTGTGAGAGTTCTACATGCATCTTGAGCTACCAACGGAAGTTCACCAACATTCTCTATTGGTTCGTGGCCAAGTGGTCAGATTTTTTCAATAAGAAATCTTGGTCACCATACCTCTCAAGAATACCCCTACAGATGACCAGTGATGTGGTAACACGAACACCGACAGGCTCACCTGTATTGAGGGAGATGTGCTTGAAGTTAACGATTGTAGATTCAATACTAGGTTCCTAAGATTCGGGTTATTTAAGAAGCTAATATTCGTGCTCCTATCTGTAAATATAATATCACGCCATCATTCACAACAATAGAAGTTTGTGGAAAGGATGCAGCGCTCCTCACATGGATCATGTGAGGGTGACCTTTTGACATTGCAGAGATCACTCACTCAGCAATAATTCAGTGCATAAACCAAGTTAAGGATTGCCTAAAGCACCCAAGGAGGATGAAGGTAGTCTTGTCGTCCCTCATAGTCCAAATTTGCCTTAAGCAGGGAGTGGTCATGTCACTGACAGATATGCTGGCACGTATGGAGGTCTTCTAAACCTTGATGCACGTCCTGAACAAATTGCCAAATTCTGGCCCATCATAGCGATATGTAGAGCAGCCAACAGTGGTGACAATGGCAACACAATATGATCCAGATAAAGCTCAAGACCAATGGCAAGATGGATCGGCATCCCAACCTACCCCACAAACGAAGATTACTCTAGATAGCCTACAAAGATCATTGACAGCATTATACTCCGATGTAGTGCATGGAGACACAACAACATCACCAGGAGCGGAAAAACCAACACGTTGAGTGACACCATGAACGCCACCTATGGTTCATTACCCACATGTACAGTTACATCATGGGAGATCAAGCCATCCTAATCAACGAAGAAATAGAGCCAAGTGAGAGAACTCAAGGTGACTTAGATGTCAAAGAAGCCCAAGACAAGGGCAGAACCTAGGAGATATATAACCTCCAGAACGAAAGCAAAATTCCAATAGGTATTGATTTGCAACTCAAAAAAGGGATTTTCGGAAATTTCTGATATGTATATATGTATGTGTGTGTATGTGTGTGTGGTGCACCTAAGATGACGTCATAGGGGAGTTATTTATGAAGCGTTCAAAAATCTCAATATAGAGAGTGTATGTGAATGATCCGAACAACTTATTGTAATTTCCATACTCCAAGTAGATAGCATGTAAAAATAATGTTATTTAAACACTTCTTCATCATTGATCGACAGGTTTTATTTGTTCTATTATTGAGAAACTGTTCATTTTGTGCATATACGATATACAATCAAAATGTATCTAAAATGCATGATTTTTTGTATATCATTTTTTTAATATGGAAATCATAATTAATGGTTTAGATTTTTTACAAATACTATTTATATTAATATTTATGGCGCTTCTATAGACAACTCCTATATAACGTCACCTTAGATAAACTTTTTTCATATATACACACACACACAAACATACACTCATATATATAGACATATACATATAAGCCTACTTACTAGGCCGGGTGGCCCGTTGGGCACGCCCGTCCCGGCACGTGCTGGGCACGGCCCGGCACCTCGACTCGGGCAGGCCGGCCGTGCCGGTGGCACGGCGAGGCCTGCCGGTGTCGGGCCGTGCCTGGCACGTGCTAGGCACGGCCCGCCACAGGTTTTTATTTTTTATTTTTTAAAAATAGCCGTTGGGCTTAATTTGGGGGGTTTTGTAATTTTTTTTGCAAAGAACCCCCCAACGGCTATTTTTATAGTCGTTGGGGGTTTCTTGCAACTTTAAATTGCAGATTTTTTCCCCCCAACGGTCAAAATAGTCGTTGGGGGGGTTTTTGAAATTTTTTTTGCAAATTAAAACCTTACTTTCTCTATAAATAGTTCATTATCTCCTCTATTACCATTCATCATTCTTATACAACCAAATTCATTCTCAAAAATCTTCTAAAATCTTTAATTCTCAAGAAGTCTCAACTCTCAAGCAAATAGCAAGTTTCAATCAAGTGATCAAGAAGTCTCAAGCAAGTCTCCCAAACAAGATCCAAGAAAGTTTTCTCATTGAAGCAAGGTTTTCTTCGCTTTTTCGGCTTCCAGCTTCATCTCTCTAGCTAGATATTTCACTCTCTCTCTTAAATAGTTCACCGATTAACAGGTATTTATAATTTAAAGTTTTTTGTTCGGTATTTTTGAGAATTTTAATTTGTTTTTTTGGATTTTATTAAAATGGATCCACACTCGTCTAGCGCAAAGCGCTTCTTACTCTCAAACCACGGGTTTTTTTCTCCCTTTTTAACTGATGAAGAATATCAAAATCTATGTCAACTCTTAGAACAATCTCCTCAAGTACCATTTTCTATATCTGAGAAAGAACCAACTGATACAAGCATACCCGAAACACAAACTACCACATCTACTAGGGCTACTAGATCGGACATATGGAAATATTTTAAAAAAATAATAAAAAATAGTGTTAGAAAAGCTAAGTGTAAATATTGTCAAAAAATTTATTCGTTTCTTTTAGGTAGCAGAACGGGTCATCTTAAAAGACACCTAGAAAAAACTCACCTACCAAATGTACCATATCAAACACAAATAAGCACATTTGGTGGATCGTTAGGTATACGTAAATATGATCCAATTAAAACAAGAGAAAATTTAGCAAAATTTATAATACATGACGAACAACCTTTTACTTTTTCGAAAAATCGCAAATTTGAAAGATTTTGTAAATCAACATTTACTGACGAATATAAAAAGGTCCCACGTTCGACATCTACATCTGATATGTTCAAACTATATAAAGAGCAGAGTGACACTTTACTTTTTAGAGTTGCTATTTTACTTCTTTAATTTTTAGAGTTGCTATAACTGCAGATCGTTGGGAAGCTAAAAATATGAGTAATTATTTATGCGTAACGGCAGACTATATAGATCAAGATTGGTACATACAAAAAAGAATAATAGGGTTTAGGGTATTTAAATTTTCTCACATTGCACATAATTTATCACAATCCCTTCTAAGTGTTTTTTCAGCTTTTGGAATACAAAAAAAAATATTTACCATTTCTATGGATAATACTTCTGAAAATACGGCCGCAATTAGAATTCTTAAAAATATTACAAAACCAATTCTAAATGGAAAATTATTCCACGTTAGGTGTAGTTGCCACATACTAAACTTATGCATTCAAGATGGATTAAAAATAGTAAATGATTCACTAATGAAATTTAGGTATGCATGACTTTTTATTAATGATAGTGGGCCAAGAAGACAAGCATTTAAACAAATATGTAAAAATCTGAAAATATCACCTAGAATTATACCTATAGATGTTAGAACAAGATGAAATTCTACATATAAAATGTTAAATATAACTATTCAGTATAAAAATATAATAAATACTTTTAATGAAATGGAGCCATCAATGTATAGTTTAGATAATAATGAATGGCACCAGTTGAATTGCATTTTCAAATTTTTAGGCAAATTTAAAAATGCAACTAGAGCACTGTCAAGAACTTACTACCCAACTACACACATTACATTATATTATCTAACCGAAATTAGTTCGGTTTTTAATGAAAGTAAAAATAACCCTATAATTGAAATTATTGTTCAACCTATGGAAAGTAAATTTAATAAATATTTTAAAGATTTTCCATACTTATTATATTTTGCAACTGTTGTGGATCCCCGTTACAATTTAGATGGGCTTGAAATATTAATAGATTTATTTTATACAAATATGTCTTATGAAAATAATGTGAGGGATTTAGTTAATGATATTAAAACATGTTTAGATATTATGTATAAAATATATGAAGATATGTATGGTGTGCCAGCACAAACTACAAAAGAACCATCTACTAGGGAATTCATAATCCACTAATATCATCTGTATTTCACCGAAAAAAGGCAAGACAAACTAGTACATATTTTAATGAATTACATTATTATTTAGAGAAAGCTAACTATGAAGATAACGCATCCCCTAAAAATTATGAATCCTTTGATATTTTGGTATGGTGGAAATCACAGGAAAAAACATATCTCGTGCTTTCCAACATGGCCCGTTATCTACTAACTCCTCCGGTGTCTACTGTAGTATCGGAGTCTGCTTTTAGCGTAGGTGGTAGAGTGCTCACGGAGTTGAGAATCTCAATGGCGTCGGACACATTGGAGATGTGTGTCTGCTTAAAGGATTGGTATGACGCAGAAGATATGGAACAAGACTTGACTAATGAAGTTGTACTAGAGAGTTTAGGCTTACCAGAAGAAAATAAAGTATGATTAAAAGTATTTAAATTTGTAAGGATTTTCATGTATTTTCAAATTTTTTTTGTAATTTTTAACTCATAAATCTCTTAGAAAAGATACTAAGAACAAGTTGAGGGTGACGGATAGGGTCCTCTCCCCTCTCTTCGGGCTTTGTATAATTTCTAAAGAGATTTATAGAGCCATTATATGAATGTAATGAGATTAAATATAATATAATATTTTCTTTTATTGTAATTACTTCATGTTAAATCTAGTTAAATGAAGCTAAGTATCCTTTTTAATTTTTTTTTGTTTTTTAAATAACATGGGACGGCACGGGCTCGGCACGGCACAGCCGGCGGGCCGAGCCCGGGCCTAAGCCCGGGCAAACATGCCGTGCCGGCACGGCACGCCCATGCCGGGCACGAGCCGTGCCCGGGCCGGGCTGGGCACGGCCCGATAAGCGGCTCTATATACATACTATAAGTGTGTGTGTGTTTCTGTATGTATGTATAAATGCGTTCATTGGGGATAGTGCATAATATAGGTTGGGGGTTAAGGCATGATGCACCGAGATTGATCTTATATTGCAATATATAAGTATAATGTGTGCAGATAAAATCATAAAAATATGAAAAAAGTAAAAATAAATTGAAAATAAATTAAAAATATTGAAAAAAATTTCCTTTCTGAATGTAATAAGTGACACTAATGTAATGAAATTGGATGATTCTAGGTTAATATCTTAAGGTGATACTCGGATGATAGGTATTTCCTAATGATTTTAATTGAAAACTATGATTCAACAACAAGATATTCTGACACTTTGGATTAGAAACAAATATGCATCCCACTCACTAACACAATGATCCTGAAAGCAAATAAGGATGGAAAGATCATGTGAAAACCCTTATTTGACAAAAACGAATAAAATGGAAGGTGAGCTTGGAATTAAGATAATGATCCTTCGAAACAAATGAATAAGGAAATGAATATCAAGTAGCTAGGTTCGCGTGTGTCTTAGGAATCATGCGTCTTCACACTATATATATATATATATATATATATATATATATATATATATATATATATATATATATATATATATATATATATATATATATATATATATATATATATATATATATATATATATATATATATATATATATATATATATATATATATATGTAGATATATTCCTTTTAGAATTTTTTATAATTTCTATCTTTGGTATTTATCTTTATTTCATTTTATTTTTTTCCGTGAACTAAGACTTTGTCTTGATTTCTTTGATACTATCGTAAATGCTCCTATGCTTAGATTATTGGTTGAACTTGACATAAAAGGGAAGGATACAAAAAGTCATTTGTAGATATGTTCCTTTTAGAATTTTTTATAATTTCTATATTTTTCACTTATCCTTATTTTTATTTTATTTTTTCCCTGAACCACTTATTCTTGATGTTTGTGGGTAGCATTACTAGAAACTCTCATGAGACAACACTCATTTACTTGAGTAACTTAGAAGTTTAAAGGCTTGTTACATTTGCTAATTATAACTGTGATTTCTACGAAAGAGAGTTAGAATTTCTTTTCTTTTTCCTGGGTTGACATTTTTACTAGGGATTAGTAGAACTCAGGTTAGGGGTGTTATTACGAGTGAAAAAAACACATTATTTCATATATATTTCATATACATGTAATCTAATTTTGTGCGTGAAATTAATGATATTTTATGCCTACAAGTTTAATTCTCCCCTTAAGTGTTTGCTCAAGTTAGTGTTTTGACATCCTTTTGTAGGATCTTAGAGCGAAAAAACAGAGACAAAAATATGTATATTACTAGCAGAAACATGCACACGACACTATAAGAAAATGGATCTATAGTGATGATTTTTTAGTGACAAGTGTTAAAATTTCACTGAAAATGAGTATTCATGACAAAAATTAAATGTTGTAACAAATATTGTGTTTTCAGTGATGGAGATAAATAATTATCACAAAAACATAATTTTCCGTGATATTATATGGAACCTTGTCACAAAACATCGTTTTCAGTGATGAGAACTAAATATCGCTATAAAAATATAAATTATTTAGTGATGACAACAAAAACTTGTCACTAAAACATAGTTTTCAATGACGCTAATTAAAACTTATTGCTAAAACATAAATATTTTAGTGACAACTAAGAAAAATTGTCATTAATCATAATTTTAGTAATAAGCATTACAATCATAGCTAAAAGATAACTTTTTCTGTAATAACTAAAAAACTTGTTACTAAA
>JAYEPQ010000017.1:17027798-17155298 GCA_036321105.1 Dracaena cambodiana
GCCTAAGATCTAGAATCCACTAGTTTCCAACCATATTCTTACTTCTATTATCTTCTTCTTTCATAAAAAGGTGATCTTTTAATTTAATCTTTATTTAAAGTGCCCTAAGTATAGCTATCAAGTGGTGTGCAAGTATAACTCATCAAAAATACTACTTTTCATAAAGACAAACTAAATCTTTAGATAATTCAATGAAAAAGATAAAATCAACAACCCCAAATCCTAAATAAGTATAGCCTATCAAGAACCTAATTCAAATATAATCTATCAAAGTCTTAATCTTCGAGTTCTTGTATTTTAATATTTTTATAGAAAAATCATGTTTTTATTAATTTTATTTAAAAAGAAAATACTAGAGAGCAATTACATGGTGGATTCTAGTTTCATCTACATCCTAGAGCTAAACTAATTAGCTACTCATGATTCTAGAAAGAAATTACATCTGATCTAGAAAGCAAATAAATCTATACTAGAAAGCAATTAACTCTATTTAAAAAGCAAATAAAGATTAAAAAACAATGGCTTACCTCTGGAGCACGGTGTTGTGGCCGCCACCCCTTCAGCAAAACCCGAAGTTTATTAATAAAAATTAATCTAAAATTACACCTAAAAAGCTCTCCCCTAGAATACAAGGATACGGCCAATATATAGGCATCGGAATCAAACCCTAATTCTAGCAGAACAAAAAAAACACTAAATTACAACGAAGCCGCGCGAGAAAACTCAACGTGCGGGCCCACTTTAGGACCGCTAATTAGCGGTAATTACTGCTAATTAGCGGTAAAAATATTTGATAAATTATTGAACTTTGTCTTATACATTTAATTTTCGTGACTGTATTCGACTTTGAGTCTCTGCAATATCGTAGTGTCGTAGTTTTGCTCACTTTAGAAACTTTTCGGACTCTGATTTCTGACTCCAACTCTGATTTCATACCATCTCCTTGTACGAATAAAATTCCTGAAAAACACACTAACAATACCCGAGTAGCATTATTTATATACAAAAATAGGTAATATGAAGGCTATAAATATGCAATATATGACACTTATCACAGCCCCACACCTATCTTTTGCTAGTCCTCGAGCAAAACCTAAACCTAAAAAGAAAAATAAAAATCCTAACTCACTTTCGCAGGAATCGCGATTGCACTTAGCACGTGCAACAAGCCTTTAAACCCCGAGGTTATCCTAGTGGACGAGTTGTGTCTCGTGAAGGTTTGCAGTGAATATGCAACCAAAATTCATGAAGAAAATAGATTAAGGAATAAAGAAAAGAAAAATAAGGATAACCAAAAAATAAGAAAAGTAAAAATTTTATACAAAATAAAGAAAAATCTTTTTTTTATAATATTTTCATCAATTAATCTCACTAATATACAAACTCAAGAACGCATTTAGATTATCAATTTTCAAATCGAGCGTCATATCAGATACACTTATCATTTTAATCAAAAATTTAAATCGTATCTTTCAATACCCACTAACAGATAATCTATTAGCTCCTATATATCTACGTGCATGTGTGATAGTCTACTTCGGTTTTGGACTTCAACTATAACTCATGATTCATCTCCTCTCTCATAACATTTTTTTTCTTTTTTTCTTTTTTAAGAATATTTTACCTTTCATGCGAATATTCACGCTTGCTTAGGCGTAACGTACCCGATTACTCGGTTCATACTCTTTTCTTTTTCTTTTTCTTTTTTTTTAGAATATTTCACCTTTCATGTGAATATTCACGCTTACTTAGGCGCAAAATACCTAATTATTTGGATCATACTCTTTTTTCACTCTTGAGGCTATTGCCTTAATACCAGTTGCACCCCATTATTTTATCACTCTCGAAGCTATTGCCTTAGGCTCACCCCATTATTTTATTCTAACTTTTTTTTTTTTTTTTTTTTAGAGAGAGAAGACTTACTCAATCGTTATTATCTTTATCCTTAACCTAATAAACTATTGTGAAGTGGAAAAAAAAAATAGATGTATACTTGCCTCAAAACCACTGTTAGCGATATTTACATTTCGGATTTTAGTCTTTTTTTCATAAAATTCAAAGTGTATCATCCAATCTACTCTCCTATCCAATTTCAAATCTAAATTTGTTCCTTTATCTGTAATTAGTTTGATCTATTAATGAAAACAATTTTTTTTTTCAATTTTTTTTAAGTTACCCTAAAAACTACCCAAAGTGTAAAACAAAGAAACCCAAAAATCTAAAAAAAAAAAAATCCTACAAATAAAAATAAAATCCTAAAAATCCTAAAAAATAAAAATCTCCTAAAAACTACTACCCCCACACCTAAACTTGTGTATGCCCTCATACACAAACCAAGTGTGGTAAAATAAATCTGAAAGCTATTATACAAATACTATACAAATAATGAGAGTCGCAAAACTTGCGATCTCAATATCATCACCCTATTAACGCATGGAGAGCGGTTACGACCTCTCGATCGCTTCCCACTTTCATAGTGTGTACGTTTTAAACGTAAAGTGGGTGCATTATTATATCTCATCAACCTCCTACAAGTCACAAGATTACCTGTCTGCTTCTTATGCCATTCTCGCTTTTTCTTTGTCCACATGTAAGCATTAACAATTGGGTTAAAGAATTCTTTATTATAAACCTGCCAATCATCGTTAGTAATAAGCATACATGTAGAAATATCATGAGGTGAGAAGAGTGCTATAGGATCAAGTGAACGTGGTAGTGGCTCTTCTAACTCACGAAGTAATGCGAGCTCCTCTACAAACAAATCCTCAAAAGTTTGCTCATAATTCGATGACACACTTGCATAGGTATCATCATACATAGAATCAGTATGTGCCAATTCTTCTAATAACATGAGCTCATCTTTGAACATTTGCTCAAATGAGGGTTCATCATCAGTGCAAGAGGTCAAATGAGAATGCAAACCGTGAATCATGTTGACCTCAATGAGAGAGCTCGTTGCGTGCTCATCCATATTAAATATGTTCAATGCCACAGTCATATTCCCAAACGATAACTTTATGAGGCCACTCCTACAATCAATTAACACATTTGATGTTGTAAGGAATGGTCTACCCAAGATAATTGAAATTTGATTCCGTGGATTGGAGATCGGCTCAGTTTCTAAGACAATGAAGTCTACAGGAAAGATAAACTTGCCGACCTTAATGCGCACATCTTCAACCATACTAAATGGTCTCTTGATCGAATGATCAGCTAGCTGTAATGCGACCTTGGTAGGTTGAAGTTTTCCTAACCTAGTTGCTGATAAATAGTATAAGGAAGCAAGTTGACACTTGCCCCTAAATCAATCAATGCCCAATCAAATATAGTGTTCCCAATGGTGCATGAGATTGTAGGGAAATCTGGATCTTTGTACTTGATAGGAAAGGAGTTAGAGAGGATACACGATATATTTACAGTAAGAAAAACTTTCTCAGGAACGTTTCTTGCTCGTTCTTAGTACACAAATCCTTGAGGAATTTAGCATAAGTAGAAACCTGTTGTATAATATCAAGGAGTGGAATATTAACCTTCACCTGCTGAAATATTTCAAGAATCTTTTCTACTTGCGGTGAAGGCTTCCTAAGCCGATTGGGATATGGTACTTTCGGTTTAGGAACAGGCTCTTCCAAATGAGTATGTGACAGTGATGGAGGTGATGGAGATGGTTGTGGAGAAAGGGGTGGAAGAGATGGTGTAGCCTGCGAGATAGTAGGAGTTGGATCAAGGGATTGTCCACTTGCTTGCCAGATCTAAGCGTGTGAATGGCATTGCATTGGTGGACATGCGACTGATTGAAGTTTGAGGAACTGGCATTAGGGTTCGTTATGGGTTGACTTGGAAAGATACCCTGGCCACGTTCACTCATTTGACTTGCTAATTGTACAACCTGCTGCTCTATATTTTTAATAGATTGAGAGTTCACGAGCAGTTGCTGACCTGTACTTTTAATAAAGTCAGTTGACACTTTCATAAGATTTTGCATGTATCTGTTAAAATTTGACATATGCGTGTCAAATTTGGAATGAGACTTGAGAAGATTTTCAACGCGCTTCTCAAGTGACTGAAGTCGTTTTTCTTGATCAATATTAGACCCCTGTTGTGGATGTGAGTGGTTTTGTGCAGGTTGTCTATTCTGGTTGTTCCCATAATTTGAAGCGTTTGGATATTGATAAGCACGCACATTTGGTCTTAGAAACTGACCAGTGGCTGGAGGCTGCATGTTAGGGTTAGGGGCCCTCTGATATTGCCCTTGACCCCATGATAGATTTGGATGATTCCTCCAGCCAGGATTGTATGTAGGAGCGTAAGGATTGTTCATGGGTTGATATAAGGTGTTAGCCTGCTCAAGTGTGTGACCCATGGGATTCATTAATAATGGACACTCCACCATAACATGATTCGGAGTTCTGCAATTAAAGTATGTAGGAACTTGAATTTGATTTACTTGACCCACTGGTGGAGCACTAGGAGTCTCTAGTGCCTCAATTCTCCTCACAAGAGCTGCCATCTTAGCTTCGGCAGCTATAGAGCTGTCGACGCTATGAATCCCACCCTTATGTGCAGAAGTTGATGCACTGTACTTCTCAGCGGGACTCTCCCACTACATAGTCTTCCACGATAGATCCTCAAGAAAGTCCCATGCTTCATCCTCATTTTTCCTCATAAACTCCCCCTGACACATGGATTCAAGAAGAGTTTTGGATGTGTAATCTAGTCCTTCGTATACGATTTGACATAACCGCCACTTTTCTATCGCATGGTGGGGGCATTAAGCTAAAAGGTCTTTAAACCGTTCTAAGTATTTCCAGAAGGATTCTTATGACACTTGACGGAATTGATTGATTTGATTTCGTATCCTTGCCGTCTTATGTGTAACGACCACCGTTCTATTAATGCATTTAATTCAGTTCTAAAATAATAATAATAATAATAAAATAAATTAAATTAAAATAAATTAAAATCTGAAAAATAAATAAATAAATAAATAAAGGGGGGTTTGTTTTCTATTATGATAAGGATATAAAAGTGGTTGAGATCAAAACAAATTCATAGATTATCTTTATCCAAAAATTTATTATTTAAATCCCAACCAAACAAGATTATATCTCAACAACAAGATTATATCTCAACCAAACAAGATTATATCTCAACAACAAGATTATATCTCAACCAACAAGATTATATCTCAGCAAAAATAAAATAAGGTTCTTTCCTCCTCTCTGGAATGCAGAAAATTTCAGAACGTACGGGAAGGAGAGAGAAAGGAAGTAAGGAAAGGAAAAGGGAGAAAAGAAGAGATTCGGCTAAGGTGAGTCTTTTACTCACTTAACATGCTACATTTATTTTTATACTTTCTGTTTTATTTAATTAAAGCTTAATCTTGGATAGAAAATCCTTAGCACCAATATTTTATACACAACGAATTGCAGTGTGCAGTAGCTTAGTTTCCCTTATAATATTTAAAAATAGGAGTTGTGTTATATATATATTTTATACCCAATATTCATCTCAGTTTGGCCAAACATATGGAAACAAATTTTTCTCACTGCAAGGTAATATTGAGGGGATGCTATCATTGTCAATTTCACTGCCTTTCATTTTTCCTTATAAATTGATTTCCTACTCCCATTCTTTGGTTTAACAACTAGTTGCTGATAGGTTTTTCTCAGGATTCCTTTGCTTGTTTTTTTTTTTTTTAGTTTAGATTCGTGTAACTTTGACATTCGTGTAGCTAATTTAGGTACTAGTATTCAATTGTTTGAATCTTTTTGAAAACCTTAGCCTAATTCAAAGAGAATCTAAACTAAGCCTAGATGTAATTGTGTTGGAAATCCTCTTAAGATTGTGATGTTATTTTAGTTGGGGATATTGCACATTACGTATTTGTTTAATTGTCCCAATGAAACTTCAGTTTTAATCATTCTAATAACTGACTGCAGCCATTCCTGGGTATTGGGTATATGAATAAATTCAGCTTTTGTGAATAATTTCATTAGGTTTAAAATATTTAATGTTTGGGAAAAATGTTCCAGAAAATTTTACTGTACCTTCATATGTTTTTTTTTGTTTCACCAATGCAACTTGTCTTGATCCTTCAGATGTGGTTTCAGTAAGATACAGTTTAGAGCTGTAAATGTGTTGGATTTGGTCTACATCTATTTAAGATTTTTTTTTTCGCGCTGAATATTTGGATCTGGGTCAGATTGTTCTCCTAAAGATGGCTATGATGAGTTGCCTTGAAGTACCTGATTAATGGTTTTTGGTTCTTGGCTTCTTCTGTTTCTGCTTCCGTTTCCACATCTGCTTCTGCTTCTTCTTCTTTTCCTGCTTCTGCTTCTTCTTCTTCTTTTTTTCCTGCTTTTGCTTCTTCTTGTTTTCCTGCTTCTGCTTCTTCTTTTTCTTTTCCTGCTCCTGCTTCTGCTTCTTCTTTTCTGCTCCTGCTTCTGCTTCTTCTTCTTTTCCTGCTTCTACTACTTCTTCTTCTTCTGCTGCTGCTTCTTTTCCTCCTTTATCTGTTTTGGTTGCACTGACATTTCGACTTTGGAGAAATTCTAAATGTGCAATCGAAAATTCATGTAATTGTACAGCCCATGCAATTGAAGATAACAGAATTGTAAACCACCAAACTATGCAGCCAAACTAAAACAGCAGTAAATTACCAAAATAGCAGGAAATTATCAAGAACTATGCAGCCAAACTATGCACTATGCAGCCAAACTAAAACAGCAGTAAATTACCAAAATAGCAGGAAATTATCAAGAACTATGCAGCCAAACTATGCCAGCAAATGGAACCTCAAAATTACCAAAATAGAATCTCAAAATCTTCTTGTTAAATAATCAAGAACTATGCAGCCAAACTATGCCAGCAAATGGAACCATGTATGGTACCCAACCCGAACCACCTGCAACCCTAAATTGAATATGTCAGTAAAGGAAGAAGAAGGCTCAGATATGTGCGCAATTTAATATGGAAACTAGTTGATTTCTTCTTATTTTTCCTGTTTCTTTTTCTCCTTTTTATCTTCTGCTTTTTCTGCTACTGCTGCTTCTCTTTCTCCTTCTCTGTTTGGTTACAATGATAGGATAATTTTGGGAAAAATCTAAATGCACACATATTTCACTAGTGAGTACATTTCCCCTATGTTGTAAATCACTTTACTAAATAGTATGAGGTGCACATGTAGAACTACCTGCAGGATAACTTTGAGAAATTCTAAATGCGCACATATTTTACTAGGGAGCACCCTTTCCCCTATATTGTAAATCACCTTACTATATAGTATGCGGTGCGCATTTAGAATTACCCACAACTTGGAGGCCTATGATGCCTGGTTTGGGAGAAATTCTATTTGCACATGCCAATGTACGCTTGAGGCGCACGTTGGAAACTTTGCTAAGTGAGCCCTTTTGAAATAGAATAATTTTTTTAGGCTACCCAAGACTCGGGTCTCTCTGACTGAAACCTTATGCCCGAACTAAGCCCTATTCTTAGTAAGCAGCCATTGCACCATAGTTAAAAGATATCAACTAAAAATAATAATAATAACTTCTACCCTTATTTGTATGTCTGTCCATATTATTGAATTATTATTGTTATTTGTTATGTTTTACTATTTAATATTAGATAACTTTACTGACGATCCTGGTTATGCAAGAGCAGATGCAGATATTTATCAAGAAGTAGATCCTCCAGAAACAGAACAAGATGTGGCATACTTTAAGGAACAGGCAGATCTACAGGAATGATGAAAATTTTAGTTAATTACTTTCATTTTAGAAAACTTTAATAAGTGCATATGGCACTTCATTTAGTTTTATGTGAGACAACTCTTTTATTCAGAAATAATTTATTGTAGTGACATTTTGCTGATTTTATTTACAGGAAGTTTGTTATCACTTTGATTTGAAAAAAAAAATTATCATTTATTTCTTTATGTTATTCATATTAAATTGCGTTGCAACTGTAATGTTTTGTTTTGAGGCTTGTCGAGTTGTTATTCGACGCCGAACGTTTCAGCTTTCCACACTACGGAAAGTGGGGCGTTACAGGTGGTATTAGAGCCCAGGCTTCTTTAAGTCTGTTCAAGTGATTTAAAAAAACTTGAATATCATTACAGTCGGCAAATAAATAAATAAATAAATATAATAGTTTAATTTCGCTAAACTATTTAAGGTTCAATACGACTATATATCATAAATATGATTTTTCTAAATATATCTATTTACGTTTATTTAAGTAATACTTACATTATCCCGTTTCCTCAGAAAGATGGCTCGTCAGACCAATAAGAATGGAGCAAATTCTGGCTCAACCTCGAACACCACTAAAGCCAATGAAATGTTAGGACTGCTTAGTAAGATGGTCGACGCGCAACAACAACAGGCCGAAACCTTTCGAGCAGGAGTGATGGCGGTCTTGGATCGTGTGGCAGAACCGAGGGACCAGTGTCCTGGAGGGATATCTGATTTCAGACGCCTTCATCCATCTACCTTCTCAGGAACAGTAGGAGCCTTGAAAACTGAACAGTGGCTCATGCAGATGGAAGACTTATTAAGAGCTGCTAGGATTCCAGATGCTGACAAAGTAAGTGTCGTCAAAATTCAATTGACGAATATAGCAAGGACTTGGTGGCAATCGGAGGAGAACAGCTATCCCAACCAATCTCATGGGATGCTTTCACAACGAGTTTCCTTGCAAGGTTCTTTCCTAGAGCAGCCAGGAGGGAAATGGAGTACCAAATCATTAACTTGAGGCAGGCAGGAATGACAGTAGAAGAGTATGCATCAGAGTTTGTTCGTCTGAGTCGATTTGCGCCATACATGGTATCAGATGAGGCAGATCGTGCTCATCGCTTCCAACAGGGATTGTGAATAGATATCCAGAAGTATTTAGTAACCGCCAGAATGGAGACCTATGCTGAAGTTATTGATGCAGCTCGAGATATAGAGCAAGTGATAAATAAGGAAAGGAGGGTTCAGTCTTCTGCACCCAAGAGGTCGGCCAGTCAAATGTTGGAAGGAACTTCATCTAGGAATACTGAGAAGCGTCTGGTCATTTCTTCGCAACAGAGGGTTACTTGCACACATTGCCAGAAGCTAGGACACACTATCAAGGAGTGTCGGTACGCTAACAACTTATGTCTAGCATGTGGATCAAGTGAACATAAGATCGGGGATAGTCCACGGAGGAGGAACATGGGGCCAACGCCTCGCCTTCCAGTATTTCAACAACAACAGCAGTCACAAAAGGATCAGAATGGCAATTAGAATAGGCGACCACTTCCACCTCAGAATAGAGTTTATGAGCAGGCTAAGAAGAATAAGGCAGTGGACATGGGACGCGGACAGGCATATAACCTAACCGCAGATCAAGCAGAGAAGTCAGATGACGTGGTAGCAGGTATGATACTAGTCAATCATATACCCGCATCAGTTTTATTTGACTCAGGAGCATCACATTGCTTTATTTCTTCTAAATTTGTGACACTACATGCCATACCTTATGAGAACTTGAACACTGGATGGAAGATAAGTACGGATAACGGGGGGATTGTTTCCACTCAAATGTGTAGATTGTGTCCTGTAGTAATTTGTAGAAGGGAATTTTATGCTAATTTCCTAATTATTGACACTCACGGATTTGACGTGATATTGGGAATGGATTGGTTAAGTACCTTTCATGCAATTATTGACTGCCGGATTCAGGATACCGAATCACCCAAAGTTCGAGTTCATTGGCGGCAACAACACCAAGGAACCTGCAGAATTTAGAGCTCGACCTACGGAGGAAGTAGTAGTCCAAATGGATGCCATACCCGCTGATATCCCAGTGGTGTAAGAGTTTTTAGACATCTTCGAGGATTTCTCAGGATTACCACCAGACAGGGCAGTGGAGTTCGCTATTGAGCTTCTTCCTGGCACTACACCGATCTCACTACACCGATCTCTCTAGCACCATATCGAATGGGTCCAGTAGAGTTAAAAGAAGTAAAGATACAATTAGACGAGTTGTAAGCCAAATGTTTCATTAGACCGAATACTTCCCCTTGGGGTGCACCAGTACTTTTGACTGAGAAGAAAGATGGAGGTAAAAAAAAAATTATGTATTGATTACAGGGGATTAAATAGGGTCACTACCAAAAATCGATACCCACTACCAAGAATTGATGACTTGTTCGATCAGCTTAGTGGTGCTAGGGTATTTTCCAAGCTGGACCTTAAGTCTAGGCATCACCAAGTAAAAGTGTAGGAGTCGGATATTCCTAAAACAACGTTCCGAATTCGATATGGGCACTTTGAATTCTTAGCGATGTCATTCGGAGTGACGAATGTACCTGCAATTTTTATAAACTTAATGAATCGGATTTTTCTTCCATATTTGGATGAATTCGTTGTGGTGTTCATAGATGACATATTAGTGTATTCAAGGCCCGAAGAGGATCACACTAAGTATTTAAGGATAGTTTTGGAGACACTAAGAAAGACATTCGAGAGCATTTTCCACACTTATTTGAGCAAAGATATAACTCCTCTACATCATTTGAGTTTAAAGAAATTTTGAGGACTAAATTTTTTCTTAAGGGGGGTAGAATGTAACGACCACTATTCTATTAATGCATTTAATTCAGTTCTAAAAAAAAAAAATAATAAAGTAAATTAAAATAAATTAAAATCTGGAAAATAAACAAATAAATAAATAAAGGGGGGTTTGTTTTCTATTATGATAAGGATATAAAAGTGGTTGAGATCAAAACAAATTCATAGATTATCTTTATCCAAAAATTTATTATTTAAATCTCAACCAAACAAAATTATATCTCAACAACAAGATATCTCAACCAAACAAGATTATATCTCAACAACAAGATTATATCTCAACCAACAAGATTATATCTCAACAAAAATAAAATAAGGTCCTTTCCTCTTCTCTGGAATGCAGAAAATTTCAGAACGTACGGGAAGGAGAGAGAAAGGAAGTAAGGAAAGGAAAAGGGAGAAAAGAAGAGATTCGGCTAAGGTGAGTCTTTTACTCACTTAACATGCTATATTTATTTTTATACTTTTTGTTTTATTTAATTAAAGCTTAATCTTGGATAGAAAATCCTTAGCACCAATATTTTATACACAACGAATTGCAGTGTGCAGTAGCTTAGTTTCCCTTATAATATTTAAAAATAGGAGTTGTGTTATATATATATTTTATACCCAATATTCATCTCAGTTTGGCCAAACATATGGAAACAAATTTTTCTCACTGCAAGGTAATATTGAGGGGATGCTATCATTGTCAATTTCACTGCCTTTCATTTTTCCTTATAAATTGATTTCCTACTTCCATTCTTTGGTTTAACAACTAGTTGCTGATAGGTTTTTCTCAGGATTCCTTTGCTTGTTTTTTTTTTTTAGTTTAGATTCGTGTAACTTTGACATTCGTGTAGCTAATTTAGGTACTAGTATTCAGTTGTTGGAATCTTTTTGAAAACCTTAGCCTAATTCAAAGAGAATCTAAACTAAGCCTAGATGTAATTGTGTTGGTAATCCTCTTAAGATTGTGATGTTATTTTAGTTGGGGATATTGCACATTACGTGTTTCTTTAATTGTCCCAATGAAACTTCAGTTTTAATCATTCTAATAACTGACTACAGCCATTCCTGGGTATTGGGTATATGAATAAATTCAGCTTTTGTGAATAATTTCATCAGATTTAAAATTTTTAATGTTTGGGAAAAATGTTCCAGAAAATTTTACTGTACCTTCATATGTTTTTTTTTTGTTTCACCAATGTCAACTTGTCTTGATCCTTCAGATGTGGTTTCAGTAAGATACAATTTAGAGCTTTAAATGTGTTGGATTTGGTCTACATCTATTTAAGATTTTCTTTTCGCGCTGAATATTTGGATCAGGGTCAGATTGTTCTCCTAAAGATGGCTATGATGAGTTGCCTTGAAGTACCTGATTAATGGTTTCTGATTCTTGGCTTCTTCTGTTTCTGCTTCCGTTTCCACATCTGCTTCTGCTTCTTCTTCTTCTTTTCCTGCTTCTGCTTCTTCTTCTTTTTTTTTTCCTGCTTCTGCTTCTTCTTTTCTTGCTTCTGCTTCTTCTTTTTCTTTTCCTGCTCCTGCTTCTTCTTTTCTGCTCCTGCTCCTGCTTCTGCTTCTTCTTCTTTTCCTGCTTCTGCTACTTCTTCTTCTTCTGCTGCTGCTTCTTTTCCTCCTTTATCTGTTTTGGTTGCACTGACATTTCGACTTTGGAGAAATTCTAAATGCGCAATCGAAAATTCATGTAATTATACAGCCCATGCAATTGAAGATAACAGAATTGTAAACCACCAAATTATGCAGCCAAACTAAAACAGCAGTAAATTACCAAAATAGCAGGAAATTAACAAGAACTATGCAGCCGAACTATGCCAGCAAATGGAACCTCAAAATTACCAAAATAGGATCTCAAAATTTTCTTGTTAAATAATCAAGAACTATGCAGCCAAACTATACCAGCAAATGGAACCATGTATGGTACCCAACCCGAACCACCTACAACCCTAACTTGAATATGTTTGTAAAGGAAGAAGAAGGCTCAGATATGTGCGCAATTTAATACGGAAACTAGTTGATTTCTTCTTCTTTTTCCTGTTTCTTTTTCTCCTTTTCAGCTTCTGCTTTTTCTGCTACTGCTGCTTCTCTTTCTCCTTCTATGTTTGGTTGCAATGACAGAATAATTTTGGGAAAAATCTAAATGCACACATATTTCACTAGTGAGTACATTTCCCCTATGTTGTAAATCACTTTACTAAATAGTATGAGGCGCACATGTAGAACTACCTGCAGGATAACTTTGAGAAATTCTAAATGCGCACATATTTTACTAGGGAGCACCCTTTCCCCTATATTGTAAATCACCTTACTATATAGTATGCGGTGCGCATTTAGAATTACCCACAACTTGGAGGCCTATGATGCCTGGTTTGGGAGAAATTCTATTTGCACATGCCAATGTACGCTTGAGGCGCACGTTGGAAACTTTGCTAAGTGAGCCCTTTTGAAATAGAATAATTTTTTTAAGCTACCCAAGTCTCGGGTCTCTCTGACTGGAACCTTATGCCAGAACTAAGCCCTATTCTTAGTAAGCAGCCATTGCACCTATTCACAAGTATTTGAACTAATTCTACATTTGAAGATAATTACGGATGGTTTAAAATTTATTTTCATAGTGACCTACTTCTAAATTGAATATTTCATGCTCTAACAAAAGGAAGAGGAAAATGAATATTGAAAATAAAATCTGAAAAGGCACCTAAAATTATGGGATTGGTGATAGATCATTAACCATTGCATTGTACATTATCCTTTACTGTTACTATTGTTGCCACAGAATACTGAAATTTAATGATGATCATCAATCCATTAAACTAAATTGAATAACTTATACTGGAATCGTCATACACTGGGATTTGGAAAAAATTTAGGTTCATATGAATTAGATGGCTGGACGTAACTGTGCCACTGTTTCCCATTTTGGGAGGATCGGGATAAGCTCCGATCATTACTGCGCCACTATTTCCCATTTTTGGAGGATCGGGATAGGCTCCGATCAAAATTACTGTTCCGTTTTTCTGGGGGTAGACGGGGATGCATTCAGACCAGCTATATTCATATTTTTCCTGAATTTTCAAATACCATAATTAAAAGTTTTCAACTAAAAATAATAATAATAATAACTTCTACCCTTATTTGTATGTCTGTCCATGATATTGAATTATTATTGTTATTTGTTATGTTTCACTATTTAATATTAGATCGCTTTACTGGCGATCCTGGTTATGCATGACCAGATACAGATATTTATCAAGAAGTAGATCCTCCAGAAACAAAACAAGATGTGACATACTTTAAGGAACAGACAGATCTACAGGAATGATAAAAATTTTAGTTAATTACTTTCATTTTAGAAAACTGTAATAAGTGCATATGGCACTTCATTTAGTTTTATGTGAGACAACTCTTTTATTCAGAAATAATTTATTATAGTGACATTTTGCTGATTTTATTTAGAGGAAGTTTGTTATCACTTTGATCTGAAAAAAAATTATCATTTATTTCTGTATGTTATTCATATTAAATTGCGTTGCAACTGCAATGTTTTGTTTTGAGGCTTGTCGAGTTGTCATTCGACGCCGAACGTTTCAGCTTTCCACACTACGGAAAGTGGGGCGTTACATTATGCGTGGGATAATACTTTTTAAGAAACACCGTAACGAATTCATCCCAAGTAGTGATTTAATCAGTAGGCATACTGTACAACCACTTCCTGGCATTATCCTTAAGTACAAAGGGGATGAAGTGGAGCTTAATTGCGTCCTTCGATAAGTGTTGTAGTTTTATCATCACGCATACTTCCTGAAATTCACTGATAAAGATATATGCATCTTCTGAATCAGAACCAGTGAATTTAGGAAGCATACTATTATACTGCGGCTTCAACTCATAGTGATTACCCACTGCGGTGGAAGTTTTATGCATGATAGAAGTGATGTGCGCAACGGGTAACATCGATCCTGAAGGATCGGGATCGGTTGGTCCATCTTGGCTCCCATGAACAAATCTGATCTCACAAGTCGACCAAATTGATCACGGGTCCAATGTGGCATGAACCAGCGACCGTGAGTGTATGCGTGAATTTCCTAAACTAATGCAAGAAGTGGGGTTTAGTGGAGAGATAAATCGGTGGAATAGATATGATCAAATAAAAATGCGAATCCTACTATTTCTAAATTTTTTTTTTTGTATTTTTTTTGCAGAACCAGTGACACAAAATACAGATAACAAGAAAGTTTCGTGGGGTTTTGTACCTGAAGGGCAGCCAAATGGCGGTTTAAGCCGCTAATTGGCGGCCAAAGCAGGGAGTCTTGGACCCTTCTTGCTTCAGTGCACTCCAAATGCTTATTTAGTCCTGTTTAATTTCCTTTATCTGCACTTTATTATCCCTGCACACTCAACGCACACTATTAATCCCGTAAAACGTCAGAAAAAAGTAAGAAAAACACCATCGATCCCAGGCAACGGTGCCAAAATCTTGATGTGATATTTACTGCCAGCGCACAGTATCGGTGTAGAGCTGTACAGGCCGTCCCACAGGGATCTAAGGTGTTTTGCGATTTCTTATTCTTTCCTTAGTCTAACGGACTAACCAAAGATTCTAGTTTGAAAATAAGAGTTATTCTAATTAGCCTAGTATCTAGAATCCACTAGTTTCCAACCATATTCTTACTTCTATTATCTTCTTCTTTCATAAAAAGGTGATCTTTTAGTTTAATTTTTATTTAAAATGCTCTAAGCATAGCTATCGAGTGGTGTGCAAGTATAACTCATCAAAAATACTACTTTTCATAAAGACAAACTAAATCTTTAGATAATTCAATGAAAAAGATAAAATCAATAACCCCAAACCCTAACTAAGCATAGGCTATCAAGAAACCTAATTCAAGTATAACCTATCAAAGTCTTAATCTTCGAGTTCTTGTATTTTAATCTTTTTATAGAAAAATCATGTCTTTATTAATTTTATTTAAAAAGAAAATACTAGAGAGCAATTACATGGTGGATTCTAGTTTCATCTACATCCTAGAGCTAACTAATTAGCTACTCATGATTCTAGAAAGCAATAAAATCTGATCTAGAAAGTAAATAAATCTATACTAGATAGCAATTAACTCTATTTAAAAAGCAAATAAAGATTAGAAAACAATGGCTTACCTCTAGAGCACGGTGTTGTGGCCGTCACCCCTTCAGCAAAATCCTAATTTTATTAATAAAAATTAATCTAAAATTACACCTAAAAAGCTCTCCCCTAGAATACAAGGATACGACCAATATATAGGCTTCGGAAATCAAAACCTAATTCTAGCAAAACCACAAGAACACTAAATTAAGAAAAGTGAACGTGTGGACCCACTTTAGGACAGTTAATTAGCAGTAATTACCGCTAATTAGCAGTAAAAATATTTGATAAATTCGTAAAATTTTGTCCACGTGCAATTCTTGTCTTGTAAATTTAATTTTCGTGACTATATTCGACTTTGAGTCTCTGCAATATCGTAGTCTCGTAGTTTTTCTCACTTTAGAAACTTTTCGGACTCTGATTTCCGACTCTAACTCTGATTTCATGCCATCTCTTTGTACGAATAAAATTCCTGAAAAACACACTAACAATATCCCGAGTAGCATTATTTATATACAAAAATAGGTAACATGAAGGCTATAAATATGCAATATATGGAACTTATCAGTTCCCGGGGTGTCCTTTTAAGAAGACTTTCCAATAAGTGAAACACCCATAGTCGCTTAGACCTTCTTGCATCGATTTGTCAACACGTGAGGGGAGTTTCCAGTTCAAGACTTTCGTCCCCCTGGATGGGTACACTGCTCTTCGAAAGGAGAGTGGGTAATTCTGACTGATTTCTTTTTGAACGCTTTCGGAGATCAGCTTTAGCATGCGAAACTGTTTTGTGCTATCAGGGCAGTTCAGCATGGTATTCCTGCTAGCAGATTTCATTTCTTTACTTTATTGGAGTTGTACAACCTTGATACTTGTACAGTATTTTCCCCTCACGGCGAATTGTGTTTCGCTCTTCATGAAATGTACGAGATTTTGGGATTACCGATGAGAGACATCCCATACGAAGAGTATGTCCCCACTGGGGACGAACTTCATTTGTTGAAGACTCAGGATCCTCCGGTCTATGATACATATTAGGAATTGCTCTGTCATTACCACATTTGCACCACATGTCCGGTACTTGCAATGTGAAGAAGAAGCGGTTGCAATACATTTTGCCCAATTTTTCAAAGAATAGGCCTGATTTCACTTGCCTTCCTCCAATTTCTGAAAAGGAGGTTGAGAGGAGAATTGCAAATTTTGGGACAGATGCTTACATTGCCGAATCTGACAAGGACGTCTTCAAGGCTGGAACGTCCTTTGAAAGCTTTCACTATCAGGCCCTCCAGCTTTTATCTGATCCAGCCTTCTTGGTGGGCTACTTGATGATATGGTTGAAGAAATGCGTTATTCCTTCGCAGGAAAGCATACCCGCTAGGGCTATATACCCAGCCGTCTTGCTTGCATTCGGTAGACGGCCTTGTCTTCTGCTCGCGATGGTGTGCAGTATTCAAAGCGGGCTAAGGAGATTGGCTGACAAGTTTTGTAACGTCGAGAAGGAGCAAAGCAAGAACGGAGAATCAATCATTAAGACTCCTAATCCGCGTGTAGAACTTCCCTATACTTATTTGATGGCCTGGCTAGTTCTACACTGCCCCACTTTAATGAGTCCCACTGATTCGCAGATAGATTTAAAAGCTCCCAAAGTGCAGCACTATGAGAGGTCTCAGTGGAAAGGGGGCTATATGGCCGCAATCCGCAAGACCCTCCTTTACCATGTGAACTTCAAATTATTTAAATATTTTCCGTACTTTCCAAATGTTGGGTACAGAGAGGAATTCGCGGACATTGCTGGTGCTGACAAGTTCACAGTTCTGTCTACGGGATGTTTCTGGTGGTTAAAAAACATCCGCCCAGGACACTTGGTTCTCCGTTTAGGGAACCATTGCTACATAGAACCTTACTACCTGAGTCATTTCGCTCGACAGTTTGGGTATGATCAACTCTATGTTGGTAATCCCAACAAGGAAATACATTTCGTTGGGAATTCTTTTGAAGGGGCTCGAGCTTGGTTTCATTTTGTTGCAGGCGGTACCCAGGCTAAATTTGATCTCCCAATCAAGACTCCGAACTCGTATATGAGTTTCAGTTTCTGCAAATGGTTCACGGATGCTAACTCCGCCCCTCAGAACTTTAATATAAACTTTACTTATCAGAGGGAGATTAGAGCCTGGTATGCTCAGAAGAAAAGGGCCGGCAGCACGAAAGTGGCAAGAATGGAGGATTTCGGAGCAGAAGGTGCTTCTGATGAGTTGGAACCAACGATTTGATAGGGGGAGGAGGATAATAGTGCATTGATCGTATCGACCCAGCCAGGTTCCCTTGATGTTTCTCCACTTCCAATTTTGAAGGTGACTTCTCCTCAACCGCAATCTCCTCCCAAGAAACTTTTGCATAAGCGAAAGAGATTAAGGCGTCTTAGTGATTTGCCTATCAATTCGCAGGACTTCATCTGGAACTGGTACTGTGGCACCCAGTTCAACGAGGATGACTCATCTTTAACTCTCCATTCCCTTAAGAGGCGCTGGAGTCAGGGACCCATTTTTCGCAGTGGTCCTGCTCCTACTTCTGCTATTCAAGAGGATTCTGCGATTCTCACTCGCCAGGCCGCTGTTGATGATGAGGTGGTTGCTCCACCTACTGTACAAGAGAGTTCTGCAGCCATCACTCCTCCAGCTGCTGCTGCTGACGATGACATACAGATAATTGGAGAAGTCCACGCACCGGGCTCTCCAAAGGTAGCACCTCCTTTAGGAGATCATGATGATTGGGGAAATGACGATGACGTCAGCAGTAAAGATCTTGTTTCTAGTACCCCTCCGTCAGATCATGGAAAATATGTCTACTTGAGTGAAGACATTCGAACCGAAGTGTACGAACCCGAGGTGTACGGACCTGGAGAATCCAGTGTTCATCCTTCAGGTTCACCTTTACACTTTATCCATTTTTTTGCTGTTATTTAACGACACTGTAATATTCAGTCATCAACTTCTTCCTTTTTTAACAGCTCTTGCTTCGACTCCATCTTCGGAGCACATGACTGTAAACGATACTCCGCAGGATAATACCATTGCGGAAGTCCTCACTGAAGCAGCATGTGGGGTGATTACGACCATTGTTTCTATGGCCAATACCTCCGAAGTAGCGGTTCCTCCAATGGAAACTGCCACCCATACCATTTCAACCAGGGTTGCCGCAACCATTGCTTATGCTGAGTGTGTGGCAGTTGCTACTTCTAGTGCTGGTGCTATTGCTTCTCTGTAGCAGAATATAGTTTAGGATGCACCAGCTCCTGTTGCTGCTGGTTCTTCCCAGGTAGAGGTTGATGCTTTTGAAATCAACCTATTGCAGAATACAGTGGAAACCTTTCTCCACTTTCTGGATCGTTGCATTGAGAACATACTGAAAGGGGCTTCCTTTACTTCTCTTGGCAATATCCTTCATCTTTACCTGATTGGTATAGTCAGCATTGGTGAAGAGGAAAAAGTTTGCTCCTTATAGGCTTATGATAGTTCAACTTCAAGACTGTGCCGAGTCTTTATCAAGATCGCGGAGTGCTGACAAATCTGGAGTAATTGAAGCTACCTTCCAGAAGCTGATGGAGGAGCAACTTGGGTCGCAGAAGGAGCTCAAAGAGAAAATTGATACTTGCAGTGCTTCCTTTGAAAAGAGCCAACTAGACAGTCAATCTCTAGCCTTCCAAGTAGAGACTGCTGCCTCGGTTGTCAAGGATCATGATCAGGCCATAATCAGGACCCAGGAGTCCATCGCTAAGGCTCAAGCCTTTTTAGCTAAGATTACTAAAGAACATGATGAGTCAATGAAGAATCTTATGAGCTTGTCCAGGCAACGGGATAATGCGATAAAAGGTCTTCAACCGGTGCAAGCTGAACTAGAAGCACTGGAGGCTGCTTCAGTATAGAGTGCTATAGCTAGTGAAGAGGAACTGCATCGCCAAGCTACTGTTCAAGCCTATGAGATCATCTAGCAGGAAATCAGTGACGCTGAATAGAAGATAAAGGCCCTCTTAAATCATTGAATTGTATAAGAGAATCCCTTTTTGTTTGCTCGAGTCTTTGTAGTTTCTTCTCACAGTTGCTCTAGCTCTTACTCTTCATGACATGTTTTATCTTTTGTATAATGAACATGATTTTGCACTTCAAATTTGCTACTTCATGTTTGGCTTCAGAGACTTGTGTCAAACTTGTTATCTTGTGTTTTAAAGTCCGCAAATTTGCATAGAATCCATAGTATCCGTATATCAGGCATGTTTTTACATCTCAGGACTGCGACTTTATATTAGCAGGATTCTTTCCTTCGTACGCGACCTTCATGAGCTTTTGTCAAGTTCACATCTTTTCATCTTAAAATTCGCGAGATAAAGATTATTCTATAAGACTTTGCAGTAGTTTCTGCAAATCATGACATAACCCGTTATCTGATTAACCAGTGCGAAATCCCAAGTGTCATACGCTTTTATTAATGGTGAGACCTTTCGGTTGCGAAATCTAAGTGTCCCATGCAATAGTAATAAATTCTGTTGGGATTTGAATTGAGAATCTTAACCGAAGATTTGGTCTTATCTTTTCCAGCCGAAGATCATAACCAGAAGACCGTCTATATAAGATGCATGACCTCCTCCATGAAGGATCATCTTGACGTGAGAAAAGTTTCTTCTCCCTCATCTTCTCTTCCTTTCTTTTGTAGTTGAGTTGTTCGTGCAACTGTATTTTCTTCTCCTCTAACCGAAGCAATGGATGGGAACTGGCATGTTATAAGGCCTCCAAACTGCATTCATTCAGAGGGTATTCCAGCGAAAGGTTCTCATGACCGTAGTCATTTTTCTTAATTAAGGTAAACTTCTTCTTCTTGATCATTTATCCTTTCTCTTCTTTTTTTTTTTCTTTAACAAGAGTTTGAATTGGCTGCAGGAGATAACCGTAGTCATTCTCCTTAACAATGACCCAGACCCGATGGACTCATAATTGCTTCCAATACCTCTAGAGTATCGGAAAGTCCCATGTATTTTTCATGAGAGAAAAGATTTCGGGTCTGTGGCATCGAAAAGATTTCCTGCCTAGCATCCCGCAAGGTTGGGGTGCTAAATGGCTAGGGTGGCATCGAATTTTTGCAACAACCCCTCACGTTATACGTTTGGGAATATGAATTTGGTATGCCCAGTTTTGCATTAATCAAGTCATTAGTGACGTTGATCATAACTGAGCAAACCAACTCGGAGGCCCTAACTGTTGGCAGGAAAAGACTGAAAGAGCAACCTTTTTACCTTTAAGCTGTCCTTGGAGGGGAGGCTACAAAATCAAATTCGCCATTCCGGAAGAGGAGGCTACAGAAGCAAACTTTTTTATCTAAGCCACGCTGAAAGAGGACGCTACAGAAGCAAGTTCGCTATCCTAGAAGAAGAGTCTGCAGGAGCAAATTATTGCCTTTAAGCCGTCCTTGGAAAAGGAGGCTACAGAAGCAAACTTTTACTTTTTCTCATACCAGTGATTTGTATTTATTTTTGTTGATTGTATAGTACTAAAGAACTCTCTGTAATTTTGATCTGATAATGAATAAAGAAGCTCTTTCTTTTTGCATAACCAAAAGTGATTGATGAACAACTTTGATATTGATTATCAGAGGTAACTGTTAACTTGACAATCTTTGAATCACCCAAAATCTTCCAACCACTCAAAGTTGTTGTGACTGAGAGAACTTCTTGTTAACCTCGCTGATCAGGTTGAAGCTCGCACTATCTAGTGATTTCCAGCACCATGACTTTTGATTCATGAGAGGTATATATATATAAATTAACTTGGCAAATTCAGAAAAGAGAAATTTTGATTCACCAGAGGTATTCTTTAACTTAGCAAGTTTGGAAGAGAGAAACTTTGATTCGCCAAAGCTATTCTTTAATTTGGCAAGTTTGGAGGAAAGAAATTTTGATTCGTGATTAAAAAATCTTTAGTCTGGAACTGTGAATCTTTGTTAATGAATTCCTGATTACAGATAGATTTTTATTTGTTATTTGCATTGAACTATCCAGATTACATTACAACTAGTGTTCTGCAGTCTTACGAAGAATAATATTTCTTCAAAAATTTGTCATTAATTGGCATCATGATCTTACCACCATTCGGTTTTACCAACCGATATGCGCCATTAGAGTAAACCGTATTAATGACAAAAGGCTCCTCCCACTTTAGCTAGAACTTTCCTTTAGGCTTTTGGCTAGTTATGATTTTTCTTCTTACTGAAAGGATCAGATCGCCCTTTTTGAAAGTTTTTCGTTTGTCCTTTTTGTTAAAAGTCCTGGATATTCGTGCTTGGTATAGTTCAATACTCTATTGAGCTTTCAACCGCTTATCATCCAAGGCTTCTAATTCCTGGAGCTTTTGTTGATGCCGTTCTTCTTGTGTCATCCTAGTCGTTAATGGGACTTGCAACGATGGAATCTGAATTTCCAAAGGTAAGACCGCTTCTGACCCGTACACCAAAGAAAAGGGCGTGGCATTGGTGGGGGTTCGGACTGTGGTGCGATATGCCCATAGACATTCTCCAAGCTTCTCATCCCAGTCCCTTTGATTGGATGACACAAACTTTTTGAGGAGTTTTACAATGGTCTTGTTGAAAGCTTCCACTAGACCATTAGCTGCAGGATAATATGGGGGAGGAAGCTACATCTTCGATCCTGTATTTGTTGTAGAATCTGGAAAATACTTAGCTCACGAACTGAGGACCGTTGTTGTGAACAATTCTCATGGGCACTCTAAAGCAATAAAGCACATGGTGCTTAATGAACTTGATCACATCCGATGACTTTACCTCGGTTAGGGAAATAACTTCAGTCCATTTCGAAAAGTAATCCGTTATAGCTAAAATAAACCGGTGGCCTCTCGTTTATTGCGGAGAAATTGGCCCGACAATGTCCATTCCCCATTTCTCAAACGGCCACAATGTAGCCATTGGATTGAGATATTATGGAGCATGATGTATAAAATCTGCATGTATCTGGCAGACTTTACACTGCTTGACATAATTAACCTCTTCTGTCATCATCTTAGCCCAGTAATAACCTATTCTTCAGATTCTATCCCAGAGTTTCGGCCCTGGCTGATGTGCTCCGCAAATGCCAGCATGAGCTTCTTAAAGTACTTTCCGAGCTTTTCGGTTAGAGAGACAACGAAGTAAGATTCCGTCATAAGATTTCCTGTACAATGTCTGGACCTCCGCATTATAGTAGAACCGGATAGCCCTTCTTTGGATTGCCCTGGCTTCTTTTGGATCTTCGGGTAATATGTCGTAAATGACATAATCTATATAAGGGAATCGCCAATCCCTTGGCTCTAGACTTGACTCGAAAATACCAGTCTTGTCTTCTTGTTGCTCCCTCAATTCCTCTTTGAGTTCATCCTTTGGATAGAATAATTCTCTACTCCCTACCGTAATTTGCTTTTTAGCATGTTTGGGTAAGGCCAATGTAGCAGCTAAGGAAGCCAGTGAATCTGCATAGCTATTTCGATGGCGCTTCACGTGGCTGACACAGAAACCATCGAAACCATCGGCTATCTTAATTACTGCACGATAATACGGCAAAAGGTCTTCATGTTTGATCTCATATTCTCCTTTAACTTGGTTTACGACAATTTGAGAATCTCCATATGCTTCCAAGTATTTGACTCCCAATTGTTTAGCTATCTTTAAACCAATTAGGAGGACATTAACCAATTAGGAGGACATTATACTCCGCAACATTGTTGGAGCATGGCCTTGTTAACGAGTAAGCTCGAGGAATAATGTGGTTGTAAGGAGAGACGAAAACATCTCCTACCCCCGCTGTCATTTTTCTTTTGGATCTCATTCGCGAGGCGCCGCCGAAGAAAAGTTTCCATACACCTTTCGCGACCATATTTGCCTCCAGAGACTCTTGCGAGTTGTCTTCTTTAGAATCGGGCTCCATTCACTCAACTCTCTAGGAACTTGTTCGTATAACTTCGAGGATACCGGGATTGGGTGCTCGGCTAGAAAATTAGCTATGGCCTGTCCCTTAATAGATTTTTGCGGGACAAAATGCATATCATATTGTGATAACAGAATAGCCAATTGGATAGCCTCGAATTTAACGATCCAGGTTTAGTCATTAGTATTCTCAGGGGGTTAACTCTCGATATAACGTGAATGGTTTGACCAACTAAGTAGTGTCACATTTCTTGTATTGCAAACACTAAAACTAAACATTCCTTCTCCACTAGGTTATATCGATGTTCTGCCCCGATCATCATTCTGCTGAGGTAATAAATAGCTTGTTTATGACCCGACTCATTCGTCTGTGCTAACAAGGCTCCCAAAAAATGGTACATAGCTCTCACATATAGCAGGAAAGGTATTCCCGAAACTGGGGCTACTAGCACTGGTGGTTTCATGAGGTATTGCTTGATTTCCTCGAAAGCCTTTTGGCATGCATCATCCCAAACAAATGACACTCCTTTTCTCATTAGCTTGGTAAAGGGCTGACATTTACCGGACAAATTTGATATGAATCTGCGGATGTACACCAGCCTACCTTGCAATCCCCTTAATTTTTGAGGTTGCGGGGAGATGGCATATCTTGGATAGCCTTAATCTTGTCCGGATCGAGATAAATTCCTTTGGAAGTAACCACAAAGCCGAGGAACTTCCCATTGGAGACCCCCAGAAAAGATTTAGTCAGGTTCATCTTGAGCTGATGTTTCCTCATGAGGTCAAACACCGTATTCAAATCTTGCAGGTGATCATCCTTATTCTTGCTTTTAATTGCTAGGTGTCTACGTAACATTCCACTGTCTTCCGGAGATGCTCTTGGAATATTACGTTCATAGCATGTTGATACATGGCACCTGCATTCTTCAGGCCAAAGGGTATGACCGTATAATAATATACGCCGAGCGGTGTTCTGAAGGACGTATCTTCTCATCATCAGGGTACATCTTTATCTGATTATACCCTGAGAACCCATCCATGAATGTCATACGTTCGTACCCACAAGTATTATCTATCATAACATCTGTAATGGGTAACGAAAATTCGTCCTTAGGTCTGGCCTCATTCAAATCTCTAAAATCAATACAAATCCAAATCTTCCTGTTCTTCTTGGTTACAGGAACTATATTTGCGACCCAATCAGGGTGTTGTTCCTCGTGAATAAAGCCTGACTCAATCAACTTTTTGATTTCAACTTCAATGGCTTCCATGATCTTTAAGCGGAATCTTCGTTGTTGTTGCTTTACTGGCTTAGCATTTGGTTGGATGTTCAGTTTGTGAACCGCAACACTTGGGTCTAATCCTGGCATCTCCTCATAA
This sequence comes from Dracaena cambodiana, assembly GCA_036321105.1. NCBI lineage: Eukaryota > Viridiplantae > Streptophyta > Magnoliopsida > Asparagales > Asparagaceae > Dracaena > Dracaena cambodiana. Next base: position 17,052,858 of record JAYEPQ010000017.1, read on the forward strand.
CTCCAGGCGAAAATATTGATGTACTCACGAATGAGGGATATTAATTCCTCCTTCTCCTCCAAGGATAGGTTCTCACTTATAAATATGGGTTTAGGATTCTTTTCATCCCCCATATTTACTTGGATTACTTTATCTTCGGTTGGAGATTCGCACTGTTCAAACTGAATTTCCCACTTCGCATTAAGATGTTTGGCCCAGGGGTCATCCTTTTCTGGTGGGGTTTCATCTTGGTCTTCGCTTTCTTGGATTGCGGAGGCCATGTTCGCGGACACTTCGTGGAAGATCATGCCAACACTGACATCTGAATCCCAGCAGGATGATTCTGACGAATAATTGAATTGCCTTTCTTCAGTTTTCTCACCTGAGGAACCCTCAGGAGTGGTGATATATCCCAACCCCTGCCGGTCTTCTGATAATAATCTGGCATTTTCCCCTCTAGGACAAAGGGTCGAAGAATTGTTCTTCTTCCCTTTCCAAAGTTCACCCCCTACCTTTGGCCAGGTTATACCCCATTTTCTTTATTAGTCTATGATAATTTTCATCGTAATGGAAGAATTCAGAATTTCCCTTTTCTTCTTCAGAATCTAAGCACTTCTATTACTTTTGTGACTTGCCTTTCCGAATATTATGGATTTCTGAGTTCCGTCCTTAGGAGGAACTTCAAAAATAGACTTGTTGACACTTTCATCGTCATCACTCAATTCGTGAAAGGACGATCTAATAGGTGCTTGGAAAGAAGTCAAAGAGCATATTTTATCTAAACAGTCACTGAACGTATCCATACTAGAACTTGAAAGTACAGAATCAACACTAGAAGAATAAGAAAATTCTAAGCTTTCATTTATCACCCATTCACTATTAGAGTAAACGGTGTTATTTACATCAAGGCCTTCAAGGCTTATCATATTGGGCTCACCATCCCAAATTACATCGTCAGATTCCGAATCTTGATCCTGATTCTGTGTCGGCTTCTTCACTGTTATCAGAGTCGTCTGGAGTAGGCTGATCTGAAATATCGAACGCATCTTGATATAGCAACATGTCAGTAAAGTAGTTTTCGACTCCTTTAAAGGGTTGCTTTTCCACGACCAGCATTTTTACGTTCCCGTCTTTATCTGCATATTTCATGCATTGATATAACGTAGATGGCACAATGAAGTTATTATGGATCCAGGTCCTCCCCAGTAACAAATTGTAAGACGTGTCGGTATCTATCACATAGCATGTGACTTCCGTCTTTGGCACTTAAGCTTTATCTTGCCCAATGGTCTACTACTGTTGGCATTGAATCCAAAGATAGTGGTGCTAGTTACTGCTAACCTGTTCATCGGAACTCCAAGGTACCGTAGCATCCTTCGTGTCATGATGCTTAAGGCTGAGCCCGGATCAACTTGAATGCGATCGATTTTTGTCGATCCTATGTACCCTTTGTAATACAAAGGGAGGTGATGCTTATTACTTCTAACTTGCATGTCTTCCGGGGAGAAAGTGATGCAAGGATGTTTTTACTAGAGGTCTGGTGACACATCGCGCAAAAAGATTCTTCCTTCTTGACCGTTTCTTGTATTTGCGCCAGGAATACCTCTAAATCTTGCAGAGTCTCTCTCAATGCTTCTCTAGTTGATTAAGAAAGCTTCAGGAGCTCATACAAGGTTATTCTTGCAGGAATATTAGCTAACTGTATTAAGATGTCAAATTGAAACGACTTCTGTAAATCTTCCGCAGGCTCTTTCCCTTTTTTCTTTAGAGCTTTGTCAAACTTAAACTCTTTTCATTTGATATTCTCTGGGAGTGGCCGGGATTTCTCGATCTACCCATAATTTTTCAAGTAATCTTTTTCCGAACGGGGTCCAAAAGGAAGGTAGATCCGCGTTAGCCACCAGAGAGTCTCCGATTTTTTCTTCCGAATCTGTTAGAATACGAATGGTCTTGTCATCTTCAGGAATTATGGTGACGACATTAAAAGTTAGGATCTTCCCTCTTTGCTTTCTTCTAGACGAATTGGAAGTCCATTGTTCATCATTAAGGAGATCTTGATGCACCCACATTATCCCCCCTCTATCAGTTTCAAAAGGGGAAAATCCTTTCTCCTACCGTTGATGCGGATCGAAATTCACGACTTACATTGTGCCTTAAGGAATCTGTTGCACTCCATCTTGAATTGTTGCCTCTATCTAGTTAGCGCTTTACCGAAAATGAAAGTCACCATGTCTGCGGTCACCTTTTTTTGGTGCTCCTGGAGCTTGATGACCTTAGCGTCCACTAAGGCTTGAATTTTATCCTTGAGAACGTAACAGTTCTGAGTAGGGTGGTTAATAATCCTATAGTAGATGTAGTAATTAGAATCATTAACTCTCCCTGCTTCCTCTGGACGTTTGGACTTGGGCAGTTTTAGCATCTTCTTAGTCATAAGGAGGTTGAAGATGGTTTTCGTATGCTCGTCCTTAAAAGAATATTATTTTTGAGGCACACGTGACTGAGGAGGGAGCTTCGGAGAAGACTTTGCGGGCTGCGGAGTATCAACCACCATTGTTTCCTTCCCCTTATATCCTCGGGACCGAGGCCTATGGTTGTTGTCGTTATTTCGCCTCTGTTTCTCTTCGCCTCCTTCTTCTTCAAGCCTTTGCACTATTTCCTCAGCCTCTTTAGCTTGTAGGGCTAGATCCTTCCAAGTCGAGGACTTTACTGCTCCCATGCTGGCTAGAACCATAGTCGAGAGATTGTGTCGACAGGTTTCGACTAAGGTCTTCTTGGGCATCCCGTGTGGGCATCTGAGAGAATCATTTCAGAACCTTTTGATAAAATCCCGGGCTGACTCCCCCTTCTTCTGTTTAGTAGCCAGAAACGCTGGCGTTGACACTTCCATATCATCTTCATTAAACCTAGTTAGGAAGGCTTTTTCCATGTCGTTCCATGAATTGATGGTTCCCGGTTCCAGCCTTCGGAACCATTCAAATGCTAGTCATGTCAAAGTACTAATGAATACCCACGTAATGATGGGGTCGTTTCCGGCTAAATGTTCGATTTGCGACTTGAAATAGTAAAGGTGCTGATTCGGCGACCCCTCTACCATCGATGGATTTGAGCTTCAATGGCTTGTAGTTTTCTGGGAACGGTATGCTTCCCATTCCACTGGATATGGTCTTACAACACCCAACTCTTGCAAATCATTTTTATGCATGAGATCATTTAGTTGATTTTGGAAACTCTCTATCCAGACAGCATTCATGTTTCCTTCCTAATGCATGGAGCGATTGTCATCATCCTCATGATGTTCTTCTTCTTCTTCTTCATTATTGTGATGAGTATGACCTTTTCTTCCACCCTCTTTCTCTTGTCAGTTTTTGGATCATGGGGTGGCGTCTGCGAAGATGCATTATTTAACCTTGTCTTTTTTAATTCTAGCAGAACATGCAGCATGTCTTTAATTTCACTGATAGCATTCTTCTGTTGTTGGATACTCTTATCTTGTTCGTCCATTCTCCGCATGAATTCCTCCGGGGTATTGTTCTGGGCCATGTATGTAGAGGCGGAGTCTTTCAGGAGCGAATCGGACGTTTGCGACTCGGCCATAACAGACTTGGTTGTGTCTTCCTCGTTGGAGGAGACTCCAGCCATTTGTCTATAATTCATCGAAATTGCCATCCCACTTTTGAGTCGAGTGTTTTGGAAAACTCCTCGCTCTTCTTTGAGCATGTTCTTCAGGCCTGAAGAGTGCTATGAGTCGGAAGCGCCTCCCTCGGAGACCTTCTTCGTCTTCTTTTTCTTCTTCTTTTCCTTGACACTTATCATATTGGATGACACTTTAGGGTATTCGGGCTTATAAAATTTGAGCATGTTTCGTCGTCTCCTTTTTTGTCAGTTGTGATGGAGATGTTGATGATGCTGATAGTCGATGGAACACCGACTGCCTAGTATGAGTTGAACAATGACAGTGTGATAGCACTGCATTGATCAGCCATTCGCAATGGCAATGAGATGCATGGGATTCTTCCATCTATCTATTTAGGAGCTCCTGAAGATCCCTTGCATTGGAACTCTTAGCGACGGCGTCATCTTTGAAAGATAGCCTTGGGAGTAGAGTCTCTCTTTCGTCGAAAGCTTTGGGAGCAAGTCTCACCCTCGCTGGAACAGTGGGTGAGATAGTCTCAGCCTTGGAGATAAGTTCTCCGCGAGCGTGAGGTTCGCTCGCTCCTTCAATTGCGCGATCATGCTTTGCCCCCGAAACTCAAGGGATGCGAATGTAGATTTCGCGTTTGTAGTCATAGATAATTTTAGTGGATTTATTCCGTTTCCTATAGGAAACGCAAGTAAATCCTTCTGCATCTTGATCCACTATAACCTTGCATTTTTGCCTCCATACTTGTATAGTAGGTCTTCGCGATGATGAGTAGATGGTTTCCTTTTGCTGCGTGGTCCTGCGAAGGGCACGAGCTTTGCTTCTTCTTAGGTTCCTTCTCATTGTACGAGTGAGAGGAACCTCCCTCCCCGCGTCATAGTCCTGCTGAGTAGGTAGCGGTCGTTTCCTCTTGTTGAAGTGGGGACCTTGATCCACTCTGCTTGAGAGATCAGGAGTCTTAGCTGAAACTGTCTTAGAGCCCAATGTTGGTGAAGAAGAGGATTTCAAACTAGTTTGGTCTACTGAATCCTCCGGTTGAGTTGTTGCCCTTGAAGTCTCCTTGGAGATTGATCCTTTGGAGACTTTACGGCACCCCCGTAAGGAAGTAGGGCTCTGGGAGCTGGAAGAAAGGAATTCTTCATACTTTTCTTTGTCAACCTGGATGGTGAGCGAGTTAACCAGGCTGCCAACTGAAATGTTGTCGGATTGAGCTACTACCAGGTCACCGGAGGTGATGGGAGTCCCCAGTGGAGTCGCTAATTTTCTGTTTGCCATAAAATTACAAATGATTCTCTATTGAGCTATTTCAATAAAGGATTACAATTTCAACGGCTACCCATTTACAGAAGATGAGGAAAAATTTAAATTGCTCTTTGTTTAAAGCTGGGTTCTGAGGTAGCTATGGAGGATGCTCCTGCTCTCCGTTGACACTCCGTACAAACTCTTTCAATTGGCAGAAAGGCTCTAGTCTTCTGATCACAAAGGGTAACTCTAGAAGAAGATCCCCCTTACCTTACTATCTTTCCGCTTTTTATAGGGGTTTTAGGGCAACATTATGGTTCCGTTCGTTCGACCGTTAGCCCCATTACTCGAGAAGTGTCGTCATACTCGTCAGGTAGTTACTCCCACGATCGAAATAATGCCGCTACATTTGTTCGGTAGTTAGCTCCACGATTTGAGGTGACAACTTTTCTCGCTCGGGTCAAGTAACTTTGTATTAAACCGCCCCCGGAAGCTATGGATAACATCTCAACTTTAGATTCGTGGATCTGTTCTGTCGTAGCTGGGTCACAAATCTCGAACTTTAGGTTCGCAGATCTGCTGAGTTGCAGATCTCAAACCCTAAAGGCGTGGATCTGCTTTGTTTTCGACAGATGACTCCAGATTTTTTCGCCGACAATATGTGCAAAAGGCAGACTCCTCCAGGAATGAGTCTGATGTTTGGGATTTAGCGATAGCAGAGTTTTCTGTTTCCTCCTCTTTAGAGAAGACTCCAGCCTTCTTCCTGTAGTCCAATGGCTCTGTCACCCCTTTCTTGTGTCAGATGTTTTGAAAATAACCTCGCATCTTACTGAACACACTCTTCAGACCAAAAGAATGTTCAGAGTCTGACGAGTCTGCTCTAGGAATGTTCTTTTTTTTCTTCTTTTCCCCTAAAGTTTATCATATTGGATGATATTTCAGGACATTCTGGTTTAGAGAACTCTTGCAAGAGGACAGACTCGGGGACGACACCAGTCTATTGAAGAGTCTGACGTGTCGCCTTCTCTTTGAAGGTAGGACGGGAGACGACACCAGTCTATTGAAGAAAAATGACCTTGCAAGAGTTGCAACACAGTGGCAATGAGAAAGCAATGCGTTGATAACTGTTCACAATGACAGTGAGACATTTGGAATTTTTCTCTTTTCTTATCGAGAAATTTCCTAAGATCCTCTGTATTGGAACTCTTTGGATTGTTGGCAGAGGAAACATCCCCTCCAAATAGTATCTCCAGGATAGGAGTTTCTACTCTTTTGAAAATCCTAGGAGGAAACTTTACTATAGCCATAGTGGCGGATGGATGAGCTTTCGATGAAGCCGGAACTGAAGGCTATTGAGCCTTAGAGGCTAAAACTTTTTCAGAAGCACAACACTGAAAGCCACGCTTTTCTGTTGGAACGCGAATTTGAGATCTGCGTCTAGCTTCAACAATGCGAGTTTCTAGCCCACGTTTAGCTCCTGGAACGCAACCTTGAGGTCCACATTTAACTTCTAGAGCGTGACCATGAGGTCTGCATTTTGTTTCAAGAACGTGAGTGTGGGACCCATGTTTAGTTTGTGAAATGCGAATGTAAACTCTGTATTTGCAGTCAAAGGTATACTTGGTGGGTGAGCGGCATTTGTTGTAGGAAACACGAATGAACCCATCTGCATCTTGGTCCGACTTCTTGTTGGGGACCACGACTTCACTCTTTGGTCCCAATACGTGAATTGGAGCTTCACATGGTGGCTCCATGATAGTTGGTTCTTCGTTCATGGCTCTACGGGTAGTGCAAACCTTACTTCTTATTAAGTTCCTTCTCATAGTGCGAGTGAGAAGAACCTTATTTTCAAAATCATCTCCCTGAAGATCAGAAAATTGTCGTTTTCGCTTACTATTGCAAAGATCCTAGCCCATTCTCTTGGAATCAAGATGGGTCTTAAACAGGACAGACCCGGAGCCTTGTGCTAATAAAGGAGACACCTCTCCTTTAAGACCGGCCTGGTCTAGAGAGTTCTTTTGTAGGAACATCATCTTTAGAGCTTCCTTGGAGGTTGAGTTGTCTGAGACCTTGCAGTATTTTTGCAAGGATCCTGGGCTCATGGAGCTAGAGGAAAGAAATTCCTCGTATTTATCTTGATCGAACTCGATGAACGAGTGATTCGACCATGGTGCTGACTGGGACTTTGTCAGATTGGGATACCACCATATCTTCGGAGATGATAGGCTTCCCCAGCTGAGTCACCAGCCTTTTGTTCGCCATGAAATTGAGTTTCTTTTATTGATAAATTTTCAATAAAGAGATTACAATCGAAATAGTTTTTCGTTTACAGAAGATGAGGAATTTAGTTTTCTTTTTGTTTTTGTAGTAGCCGTGGAGGATGATCCTACTCTCCGTTGATGATCCGAGTGCAAGTTATTCATTTGGCCGTCTTCGTAAAGCTCTTGGATGTAAGCACTCTAGATTTTAGCACAAGTGCTCAAGTGGAGATGATTTACTCTGTATGTAATGGTCTATATTCCACTGATCAAGAAACCCTTTCCTTGCCCAGCTTTCGGTTATTTATAGAGGTTTGAAAACCTTTGAATTGGTGTAATGGTCTAATTAATGGCCTTCTTGATTGAGAATTAATTCTCTGTCTTTTAATCTATTAGATTTGTGTTAAATCTCTAGGATTTGTAATCGACGCCCTTAATTCTCTGGATTTGTAACTGAAATGCAGATCTCAGCCTTTACATCCATGTTTTGGCTTATGATGGTTCTTGTGGCATGTTCAAACTCGCGTTTGAGTGTCATTGAAGATGATTTTTACTTCTCGATGCTTTAAAATAAACTCGCAACCCTCTATATTATGTCCGCGTATGGGTTGCACTTGGCTTCAATTATGAGCTCAGAAAAGTCAGACGCGGATATCTCTATATTAGATGATCTACCTTTTGGTTCTCAGTAATGTGTCTTGTTTGATTAGACCTGCATTTGGGTACAAATGAGGATAGTTTTATCCTTAAAGAGTTTGGGTTAGAAACGCAACCCTTTGGAGTTCGCATGAATTATATTTAGTTCTAGTTATGAGCTCAAAAGTAAACAAAAATTACGGATCTCTCTCTAATTGATGATCCATATTTTAGTTTCTTAATTGGACCCGTATTTTTGTTGAAACGGGGCTGTATTTAGGTTCTATGAGTATTTGTGGGCCATAATGCAATCTTGCATTTGAGTCTAATTCTCAATAAAACACGATCCCGTGGGGCTCACCTTTGTTAGCTCAATTCGTGGGTCTCTTTAGACAATGCATTTTGGCCAACTCAAGTAATAAAACGCGACTCTATGAGAGTCGTATTTTAGTCTTTCTTGACTCCGAAACGTGGATCTCTCTATGACAGATGATCCACATATTTGCCAATTTTTGGCTAACATTATGAGTCCTTTTTTTTCTTTCTTTCTCAAATATTTCGCCAACAGAGTTCAATTATGGCCATCGATTGAGTGTCCACCTGAGCTTGAGATAAGATCCTTCTGTGTCATCACAAGTATGCTTTTTTACGTGAACACAACATAATACTAGTCATTATCTCTGCAGATTTGACTGAGTCTCTAGAGGAAGCACTCCCTTCAATGTTGAAAGCATATAGGGAAGCCATAGGCTCGAGTATGGCCGACATCCAGGGGATTAGTCTCTCCATAATGCAACATAGAATTTATTTATTGGATAACGCATGACCTACAAGAGATCCTTAATAGGTTGAATCCAGTAATGAAGGAAGCTATGAGAAAGGAAATTATTAAGTGCCTTGAAACCGGGATCATCTATCCTATCTCTGATAGTGTATAGGTGAGCTTGGTTCAAGTAGTGCCTTAGATGTCTAGAATCATTGTAGTAAAGAACAAAGCAAACGAGCTTATCCCGACACGCATACTGACAGGATGATGAGTTTGTATGGATTATAGGAAGATGAATGCTGCAACTAGAAAGAATCAATTCCCCTTGTCTTTAATTGATGATGCTAGAGTGATTAGCTAGACACGTGTGCTACTATTTCTTTGATAGATACCCTAGTGCTACTATTTCTTTGATAGATACCCTAGTTATAACCAAAATTCCATCGCTCTTGAGGATCAAGAGAAGACTATGTTTACATGTCCATTTGGTACCTTGCGTATAGACGCATGCTTTTGGGTTATGCAATACGCATACCACACTTCAAAGGTGTATGGTGAGTATTTTCTCCGACATGGTTGAACAATTTCTAGAGATCTTTAATGATGACTTCTCCATTTTCGAAGATTTATTCCTAGACACCACTAAGATTTATTCTCATGCGTTATCATGACAAACCCTTGACACTCAAGTTGGAGAAATACCATTGTATGGTCAAAAATAGCATTGTGCTAGGTCATCTCATCTTGAAGAACACGAGGTTGACAAAGCCAAGGTGGACCTATCATGAATCTTCCACTTCCGCAATCAGTGAAAGACATATGATCTTTCCTTGGCCATACTGGATTCTATAGATGATTCATCAAAAACTTTAGTAAAATTGATAGACCTTTGATACATCTACTGGCCAAGGATGTACCATTTAATTTTAAACCTGATTGTCTTAGAGCCTTCGAGCAGCTCAAGGAGGCGCTTAACACCACTCCCATCGTTCATGCACCAGACTAGAGTCTACCTTTCAAGCTTTTGTATGATGCATCAGATTATGCTATCTGTATAATCGGTGGAAAACATATTAATAAGCAGTCACATATGATTTATTATGAAAGTAGGACACTATATAACACTCAGTTGAACTACTCTAACAGAGAGAGAACTTTTGACAAATTTCTTTGCACTTGAAATGTGTTGTTCCTACTTGATCGGAACACGAATTATACTATATACCAATTGTGCTGCTTTGAAATATCTGTTGACCAAGAAAAACACAAAAGTAAGGTTTATTCAATGAATCCTTTTGCATCAAGAGTTTGATCTTGAGATTCTAGACAAGAATGGTGCTGATAATCTAGCAGCTGATCACTTGTCTCCCTTGCCCAATACTCCATCTAGTGCCTACGAGCGTCTTTGAAAATGTTTTAGTGCAGATTGAAAATTTTAACTTTCTGGTAGACCTTATAGCTATCGACACTGCACCTATAAAGAATACATGTCTTCACATCCCTGTTATTCTCGGACATCCATTTTTAGCCACTGCTAATACTATTGTCAATTGCAAGAATAGTGTGGTAAAGTTATCTTTTGGAAATATGACGCTTGAACTTAATATTTTCAATGAGTGCAAACAATCAAATATCGATACTAATGAATTACAAGATATTAATTATATTGAATAAATCCATGAAGAAGGAGACATCAAATCATTATGCATCTATGATCTATTGGAGTTTGCATTGACAATGGATGATGGTTTTCTTGAATGGTGCAGTTCTGAAAACCCCGTTAATAGCATGAAATGTTTAACTGATGCTCATTGTATAAATGTCATAGGATGGATTCTTAAAATGGAAGTATATGAAGAGTTATCTAAAGGTACAAAGAAATTAATATCATCTGATATCCAAGCCCAATACTTGAGTTAAAACAGCTACTCGAGGATCTCAAGTATGTAATTTTTGGGACATAAGGAAATATTCCTGGTGGTCATCTCAGTGCATCTTGATGAGAATCAGAAAGAGCTACTACTATCGACATTGCAAAAGCATAAGGAAGCTCTAGGATGGAATACGGCAGATATCAATGGTATGGAACCCCTTATATGCATATATCATGTCACCTTATTAAATGGAGCTAAGCCACAAAGGCAAATGTAACAAAGGTTTAACCCTGCCATTAAGGAAGTGGTTAAATCTGTGGTGTTGAAACTTCTTGATAATGGCATCATCTATCCATTAATTGATAGTATGTGGGTAAGTCCAACAAAGGAAAAATGTCAGTTGTTAAAAACGAGGATGGAGAGATGATACCTACTCATACAATTATGAGTTGGCATATGTGCATTGATTATAGAAAATTAACCAAATAACACGAAAAGATCACTTTCAGCTACCTTTTCTTGACAAAGTACTTGAGAGAGTTGTTGGACATGAATTTTATTGCTTTCTAGATAGTTATTCTGGTTATTTTCGAATTGAAATTGCTTTAGAGGATCAGGAACTTTTACCTGCTCCTTTGGCACATTTGCATTTAAAAGAATGTCATTTAGATTATCAATGCACCCGTAACATTTTAAAGGTGCATGATTAGTATCTTTAGCGACATGGTTGAAAACTATCTAGAGATATTTATAGATGATTTCTTTATATTTGGAGATAATTTCGAATCATATTTGACTAATCTAGGAGTTGTACTAGACCATTGTCAATAGAAGAATTTGCTCCTAAATTGGAGAAGATGCTACTTTATGGTTTCAAAGGGTAATGTATTAGGTCACATTGTTTCATCTAAAGGGATGGAAGTAGATAATGTTAAAGTTGTGTTTATTTCCAAAATACCGATATCTAAAACTATAAAGGATATACATTCATTCTTAGGACATGCAAGTTTTTATAGAAGGTTCATAAAGGATTATAGTAATATTGTTAGACATTTTTCTCACCTTCTTGCGTAAGATATGTCATTTCTTTTATGATGACCAATACCAATTTAAGCATTCTTCGGATCAAATTTTTAGGCGTTTTGTGCCCAATGATGAGAATCAGAGTATAATTGCTTTCAATCACACAGAAACTTGTTGGGGGCATTTTTGTCTAAAAAGATGGTGGCCAAGATTCTTTAATATGGATGTCACTTGCCCACAATATTTAGAAACACGCATGAATAATGTTAAGATTGCGAGTCATGTCAGAAATTAGGAACTAAGGAAGAATATGCCTCTAATACCTATTCTTCCAATTAAAATATTCGATTATTGGGGTATTGACTTTATGAGATATAGCGGATATCTATATCTCCATAGCAGTTGATTATGTCTCTAAATGGGTGGAAGTTGCTGCATGTTGAAATAATGATCAATAAACAATTATCAAATTTCTTAAGGAATATATATTATCTAGATTTGGAGTTCCTAAAGCTATAATAAATGATGGGGGTTTCATTTATGTAACAAGCCTTTGAGAATTGATGAAAATTAACCTATCAGACATAAAATTTCCAAACAGTATCATCCAAAGTAAATGGATATGTTGATTTAGCCAATAGGGAAGTTAAGCAATTTTTTTGTGAAAACAGTTATAATCTATCTCACAAAGATTGATCGTTTAGACTCATCGATGCTTAATGGGTTACCGTACGGCATATAAGACACCCTTCGGTATATCTCCATTAATAATAGTTTATGAAAAAACTTGCCATTTACATGTAGAGATTGAGCATAAGGTGCATTGGGTAATTAAAATGGTTAATTTAGACTTCAATTCTATGGGTCCATTACAAAAGTTGCAAAGGAATGAACTGTAAGAGTTACGACATGATGCGTATGACAGTTCATGTATTTCTAAAGCAAAGATGAAAATATGGCATGATCGACACATTTCACACCATATTTTTCATCCAGTATACAAAGTGCTTCTGTATGATTCATGATTTCTTCTATTTCCAGATAAATTGCATTCATGATGGACCGGGTCATTTGTTATTAAAACTGTGTATCCACATGACGCAATTGATATTGAAAACTATATGAATAGTCACATGTTTAAGGTGAATGGAAAATATCTGAAATGCTACTTGGAATTCCCTAAGTAGACTGTGGAATACCACGATTTAGTCGATCCTCCAATATCTCAATGATACGAGTTTAATGAAGATACATTGTACATTATTATATATTATATACTAATGATTTTTATTTTGCAGTTGATATACCGTGAGTAGAAAACCAAGGTAATATCTAAGCACTCCTGATTTTTACTTATTTTAAATAGATTTAATAAAAATATCAATAAAATGTATATTTTAAGTTTGGGGGGATGATTATGAAACTAACTTTAGTTTTAGTACCCGTGATGTTTTCAACAACTTTTTCAAATTTTCAAAAATTTCTAACTCTTTTTAGTTTTTCTTTCAAAATCTCTCAAAAAAATGTCATTTCAAAAATGTTTCCAAACCATAGTTTGGTTGCAAACATTAGAATTAGGGACAAATAATTAGTTTTCAGAAATAATATTAGTCTAGGATTAAAAAAAATTTGGCATGATTGTTCTCTCAACAAAGAGTGATTGTCGAAGCGGCTATCGACAGTTGTTGACTGTAGGGCAGAAATGACTCTGGTTGAGAGTGGTTATCATAGCCGTTGTTGATGTAGCTGTCGACAGCATTCGACAGCCACCCTCAGTTATATTGATTGCCTAGGAGTCTTTTCTCAAACATAAAACCCTAACTCTCTCTCTTCCACAGCATCCCAAAGGAAATTCTGTCCCCTTTCCACAGTGGAACTCAACCCCAGCAAATTTTTTTCAAAAATTTACAAATCACTAAGCAAGTAAGTCTTCTCTCTCTATAAAAAAAAGTAGAATTTTATTTTACAAACCTAGATCTACAACTTATGTGAACTAATTAGAGCAGATCAAAGATGGAAATTAACTTCATAGTAGATTGGTGTAGTTTGGCTAATTTTTCATAAACTTTTGACGAATTTCTTTGATTATTTAATGAATATGCTAGTTTGAGGCTAAGATTAGATAAAAATCACATCTTTTTGGTATAAAAATTCCTGGGTTGCTAGAAAACACAATGTATATCAAAATCATGCATTAAAAACAAGATTAAGATGATGTTTGATATATTTGGAAGGTAAGTGAAAAAAAATATAAATATATATAATTAACAATTTTAAGAAATAATAATAAATATCATACCTTCACTATTATTAGCTAAGGGAGATATTTTAATACTATTGTCAGGATGGGACTGAGGAGGGAAACCGTTTCAAAAATGCCAAAAGCAGAACCCTTAGGTTCATCTCCTCCACGAAGACACAGAACCAACAAGGATGACAAATAAAAAGCTCATAGAGAAGTATGAGGAATTTTGGTTCCGGCCCAAACAGGAAGTTGACTATGCAAAAATAAATGATAATCTTTTATTTATGGCACTGATGTCAGATGTAGGTTTGGAGGAATACATGTTGCACAAGTGCTGCATTGCAACACTTTACATCTTCACCCGGCAATGGGTGACCAACCTGCATATTCGATAGTCAAGGGCAGGGAGGTATCATTTACAAGAGAGGAAATCTTACGAGCCATCTCTATCCCTGACGTACTTAAAGAAGAACCCCCATTCACCGATAGGGTCAACGAGATACCAAGCGGCTCTCAAAGATTTAGAGAGTTTTGCACTAATATTAGCGATTATGACCTCAATGAGAGCTTTTTCGAAAGTTAGATGTTTAAGGAAGCAGTATGTTTTGGAGAGTCTTTTCATTAAATTTAACATAATACCATCCTCCACAACACAGAATTTATTCAAGGGACGTGGTGTTATTCAACATGATATTGGGACGACACTTATTTGATGTCACCTCCATCATGCACTCTATATTAATCCAATGCATGGGGCAAGCCCATGCATGTATCTAACATCCAAGAATGGCAAAACCAGTTCTAGTTCTATCGTATTTGATAACAAGATTTGTTTCAGTAACGGGATTGATTTGTCATCTACTGACAATTTCCCGTCATGCTGCCATTCATGGACACTACGTTTAGGAGGAGGATGAGTGCTCGATAAGACTGATAGGAGCAAAAGGGACAACAAGAGTAAGTAGAAGAAGCTACCTAGCTAGTTGGTCATGGAAAACAAGATCATGGTCATGGAAGTGCAATAGCTCAGGTGGCCCAACCATTCGAGATTACACTCTAGAGTCTAAAAGAGTCGATAACTGACATAACCAATACTTTCAGTGAAAGGCTGCAAGTCAACAAGACTCAACAAACTCAAGTAATGTCAAGAAGATTTTCTATTCCTAACCAGAATGTACCAATATATAGCAGGTGAGGATGTGACCATCTTTTATGACGAAGATGAGGCAATGCACTAGGATGCAAGTACAAAAAGAGAAGACCAGCAGCATCCTTGATATTGACTATCTATGGGAATGTACTTTTGGGAGAGCTAACAAAACCAGGCATTTTCTATCCTTAATCTCTTATTTTATTTCTTAGTGCATTGCTTGCACAGTAATATTATTGACACACTTAGGGCAATGCATATTTTAAGTTGAGATATGGATAGATACACTTCACTTTACTGTATCATATGTATATGTATCATAACCAACTAAAAACCATAAAGTTCATAAAAAAATATAACTTTTTTAATTTTTTTTATTATTTCTTTGACGCAAAATGTAAGATAAGAAGTATTTGGTATATTTATGAGATTGATATCTTTATATCAATACTTATATGGTAATAGTTCTTATGCATTCTTGATTGTGAATTTCAATCCGACAATAAGACTAGAGGGTCGAGCTCTGATACTAGAGGGTTGGAACTATAAGCACACTGATGTAAAAAGCAAATGCATTATTATACATATAAGTGGATAGTGGATTTTATAGGTAGAGTGGGTTGATCGGTTAGACTAGGCTGGAAAAAGGATGATGGAGAAGATGAGAAGGATGGTGAGGAAGATGAGAGAGACAGTGAGGAGCACGCAGAGTATAAGGAGGAGAGTGTGGAATGTCGATTTGCCGATGATCTCTTGATGCCCTCGGGAGCTCTTATTTATAAGCAGATTCATTCAAGCAGAAGCATTGAAGATTCTTTCTAGTTTAAGTCTTGGATTCCTTTCAGAAGAAGTTTCACCAGCTATAAAGTTTTGAGAATCTTAATGCTGATGAACTTTTACTATTGAGCTTCAACCATGAGGAAATCCTACTATTGATGCTGTCAGAAATCCTATTGTTGATACTATTAGGAATCTTATTGTTAATACTGTCAGTAATCTTACTGTTGATAATATTAACAAGTTTTAAGAAAATTTTGCTGGTAGGATTTTGCCGATGATCTCTTGATGCCCTCGGGAGCTCTTATTTATAAGCAGATTCCTTCGAGCAGAAGCATTGAGGATTTCTTCCAGATGAAGTCTTGGATTCCTTTCAGATGAAGTTTCACAAGCTGTAAAGTTTTGAGAATTTTACTGTTGATAAACTTTTACTATTGAGCTTTAACCATGAGGAAATCCTACTATTGATGCTGTCAAGAATTCTATTGTTGATACTGTTAGGAATGTTACTGTTGATGCTGTCAGGAACTTTACTATTAATAATATTAACAAGTTTTAAGAAAATCTTGCTGGTAGGATTTTATTGTAGTGAGCGGCGATACTAATCAAGCTATCTACTTGATGGCTTTAAGGATAGACTCAATAGGAAGTTATTAGGTTGTGCATGTCAACAGAGTTTATAGATTTTATTGAGTTTGGAAATGTAGGATTATCCTATCCTGTTAGCACGATATTTGTTTCTGGTTGTTCTTATTGTCTAAGATCTGACTTCGGGACCAAGATTCTAAGTTTTTGTGCCCTCTAGATGACGTAATAGTCAAACTTTTGCTAACTCTTCTTCAAGTAGGTTGACTGCTATATTACCTTCTTCATGAAATTATTTTAACAATTTCTGTATAGAGATACCCTTGTTGTTGGCTTCCTCAGTGATGTCGACTTCCAGCTCTGCTTCAAGCTCATTATTCATTTCTTCCTTGGTCGGTTGCGTAGAGATATGAATGCCAATGTTTCATGCCTGCAAGTCTTTGGGTGTTATTTGTCCCAAACTGCAATGCACGACTGTGCTCATTCTCCTTTGCCTTGCTTGACACGGCAAAGACAGGCAGGTTCTTTTCTAGAAGTTCGATCATGTCTTTTTAAAGGCTATATTATTTAGGGGATATTGTCTTAATGATGTCTTCATTAAGGGTCATTATAAAATTTGAGTAAACGTCACTTAATGATTTGAGTTTTAAATTTTGCTTCATACTAAGATCTGTTTTGTTTTTTGAGAGAATTTTGCTGATTGTCTTTATGTTGTCGAGTATCATTATCTTAATACTCTAAAAAATCTGTTCGGGAAGCACTTGTCTTTCTCGAACATTCCCTCTCTTTTTGTCTTTTCTGACTATATAGAGGTGTTGGAATTGTAAGCATTTCTTTTTCATTCTCCATGTTGCCCTGTAAAAATAGTCCTTAAATTACTTGGCTAGCAATTTAATAGAATATGTCACTAAATTATCTAGCTAGTAATTTAATAGTATTGTATTCTAACTGCTCTCTTCCTTGTCTAGGAATTTTATTAAACTACTTGGCTAGTAAATTTTACTTTTTCTTCTTTGTCTAGGATTACATATTCATTTTATATTTTTTTATTTTTTATTGTTTGGTAGGACGGCTTAAGTAGTCTGCAATAAAGTTATCACTCCCTTTGACATGTTCTATTTCAAAGTAATATTGAGCAATTTCATTATACCATTATATCCGTTTACTAGAGGTCTTCTTTGTATTTACGAGAAAAGCTATTACGATTTTATTGTCCGTTCTAATGATAAAGAACTCGTGTGAAAGGAATATTTAAAATATTTGTTAGGCTAATCTTATAGTGTATAATTCTTTCTCAAATACAATCCATTTCAATTCGTTTGGTTTAAATTTTCTGGAGTTATATCTAGAAAGTTTCTCATGCTTTAATTTTTTGGGGGTTTTTGTATATTGATCTCTTAATTCTTTAAAAATTGCATATTGATCCCTCAAAACTTTATATTTTGATATTACCAAAATATTTAAGTTACATTATTTTAGTCCCTCTGTTACGTCTTCTATCAAAATAAACCGCGCTTCTATTTTTTTCTTTTTTATATATTAGTAGAATGATGTAAATACCCTTTACTTAGTTAGAAAGGTTAGATAGGGTTTGTTTTTGGGCTTGGGTCAGTCTTGCACGACTTGGATTGGGAATAGGTGGCTAGGGCATTCTGCTTTGGGCAATCCGCAGCAGTGGGAGATCAAGCGCATCGGAGCTGCTTGTTGGGTGACCGGCGATGCAGAGGAGGGGATTGCACTGTGGGCGATAGGGGGACGGGTCTGCTTCGAGTAGCGGTGTTTGCCGATTTGGCAGAGGGTGGCTTCTGCTCCGAGCGGAGTCGATCTGGGGGTCTGCTCTGGGCTACAGGTGAGTGGTTGGCGGGCAGGCGGGTGGGCAGCAAGTAATTTTGGACTCAGGTATACTTTCTCCCCTAATGTTAATCTCTACTTCTTGAGGAATTTTGTTAGAGTTAGGGTTAGGTTTTGTTGTTTATTTTGAATTTGAAGAGGAATTTTTTTTTTTAGAGTTTGGAAATTTTTGTGTTTTTTAATGTGTTTTTTGAATTTATATGGGATTAGAGAATGGAATAATTCCATGTAGCTTTTATGTTATATGGTATTAAAGAACTAAATAATTCCATGTAGCTTTTATGCTGATTAAATTAAGATTTCTTGTTTAAAATCATTTTGTGGGCAGAAATTACCATTTTTGTTGGCAAATTTTCTTTGTAACTTTTGTGTTAATTAGAGTATTCGTTAGGGTTAAGGTTTCTGAATTCATTTTGTGTGTAAAAAGTTAATTTTGTGTATTAGCTATTGTGTATTCATTATTGAATAAATCTTTTGTGGGCCAAAAGTTCATTTTGTATATTGGTTTATGAATTAATTATTAGGGGAAATTCTATTTGCGCACTGCATTTTTCTCTTGGCGCCCTGAATACTCTTTACACCAAACTTCTATTTTGAAATACTATTATTTTACTCTCTGCGCCCAAATTTTTTTCCAAAATACCCCTTCTCAAATATTTTGGTCGGGTATTAATACCCGACCAATAAATATTCTGGTCGGGTATTAAAACTCGACCAGCAAGCGAAGTTTTCCCAATAAAAAAAAAACTAATTAACGATAAATTTCAAACAAATATGTATAAAACCTAAAAAAAATTCAAATCGTATCTTAGATTTGTTCTCTGACACCAATTACATATTGGAATTTTCCATTTGCATAAGAAAACTCTAACTCAAATTCCAAATCCAAATTTCATTTGTCACGGTGAAATCAAAGAATTTAAAATTCTTTTAATCTTTGTAAGAACGTTAATGTTAAAAATTTCAAGGGGTTAAGAAATCAAATTGATAATTTTGTAGGAGATGTGCTTTTATTAAATACCAAAAAAGATTAATTAGGGTTTTAGAGAGAAAATAGAGGAGGAAGATGATGAGTCATAGTTCCAAATTAAGAAGTTTTATTTTGAAATTTATAAGGGTTACTTAGTCCAAAAAAATAATGACAAACTTGTAATTATTTATAAGTTTCAAAATCGTGCGTCAAGAGTAAAATGCCGGGTGCAAATAGAATTTCCCAATTATTAGCTTGTGTTTATTGTAATAGAAATTACTATTTTGTACTGTAGAATGGATGTGGGCATTGTTGAAGTAATTTTACGTTTATGATTATTGGAAAACGATTCCTAGAACTGGCCAAAAAAATATGAGTATGGGAATCAAAAGACAATCTAAGTTGAGCTTAGTGAAATAACATTGAGAAGTTTTGGACAACAGATTGCCTAGTTCCTTCCTACAGTTCAAGGGCATTTATTGAATCTCTTATATACTGTCTTAGATACAAACCCTAGATTATTCAACTCTATCAAAACAAATTCTGGTTTTATTTAAGTGTTGAGGGAACATCTCCATAGAAAGAAGATCGAGATGTTCTTAGTGTTAGAGGTGGAAAGTAAATGGAGAATTAGCCATAGACAGAGGCATCATGAAGAGGACTGATATCGAAGAAGAAGCCCTCCTAAAGATAGTAGGGCCCATGTGAATAGTGTTATGCACATTAATTTGGGCAGAGACAGTGGGAATGAGGAGACTGAAGGGGATGAAGATGATAGATTTATTTCATGGGATAATGTTTTTGTTGCTAATACAGAAGGACCAGTTGACAATTGGATACAATAGATTTGTTTCAAATGGAATATGATATTCTTGGCATCTTCTACCCACTTGAAGTGCCCACAACCTAGGTTTCTTTGGCCCTTACATGCCCATAAATCTAAATCCCGGTTTGGACCTTACCTATACATCTACATTCGAGCCGTTTGATAACAACTGTAGCATGATTTTTAAATATCATCTTCTTATAGAAATTATAAAGACATAATTTCTATGATAAGAATAAAAGAAATAAATTCATAGATCTAATGCTTTAATAGGTTATACCTAAGCTTACTTTTGATAGCCTATGTTTGGATAGGATTTGAAATTATTCTTGAAATTTTGTTTATAGAAATTTATTTCGATATAATTTAATTTTTATGAAAGTCAACACCTTTAATGATTTATGCCTCTAATGATTTATTCTTGCACGATACTTGATAGGTCATACTTAAAGTGATTGAATGAAAAGTGAATTAAAAAGATGGTTTTTTATGTTACATGTTAAAAGATAGGATGGAGAGAGTAAATTAAGTATTCGATTGTGAACGTAGTGGATTCGACGTCCTAGGCTAATTCTTGATTAAATAAAAACTCATCTTTGCAAACAAGAACATCATAGTTAACTTGCTAGGATAATATATAAATAAGATTGCAAACAACCGAGATTCTTGTGGAAAAAACTTGTACAATGCTACAACTACACTGTACACTTGCCATAGATATTTCACATCAAGTTTTTAGCATCGTTGTGAGGGATCAATGGCGTGTTTATGCTTTTTCTTGAGTTTTATGAGTTAATAGTGTGTGTTAAGTGTGTAGGGATCTTGAAATATAGGTACATGGAGTTCAAGAGGACCAGAAAAGCAATAGAGAGCTGCAGCAAAAACCAGGGAGCCAAGCCTCCTAGTTTTCTGGCCAAATAAGTGATCACCGCCAAATAGCGGCAGGAAAGTTTTCTTTTGTACCAAAAAAATTTCATGTTTTGTACTTAGGGTTCGTGATCTTTTATAAAATACAAAACTAAATTGTAAATGCATTATATTTTCTTTGACCATGTTTCTTCCACATTTTACCTCACCATACCATATCCAACACTTTTGCATTAGTTTTGGGTCACTCACACATTCATCCATCTACGTTGGTTTATGCAATATTGGACCTGTGATCAATTTTGTCGACACATGAGATTAAATTTCACTATGCATGAGAAGATAGACCAACCTATTCTGATCATTCACGATCGTTATTACCTATTGTGCTCATCATTATTATCATGCATCAAACTTTTACAAACTGCTGGTAATAATTATGACCAGAAACTGCAATACATCAGCATACTTCCTAATTTCAATGGATTTGACTCTGAGGATGCAAATATATTGATCAGTGAATTTTAGGAAGTATGTGTGATGATTAAATTGCAATATTTATTGGAGGATGCAATCAAGCTATGTGTCATCCCATTCGCTTTAAAGGATAATGCCAAAAATTGATTCTATAATATCCCAACTGATTCTTTCAATTCTCAAGATAAATCTGTGGTAGTATTTCTTAAGAAGTTTCATCCCACGCATAAGACAAGAAAGATAAAAAAAAAAACATCATTAATCATTTTCATCAAGTGCAAGGAAAGCCCTTCTCAAAATATATGGAATGATTCAAGGATCTATTAGCATAGTGACCCCACCATACGATAGAAATGTGGCTATTTTGTCAAATTGTATATGAAGGACTTGATTACACTTCCAAAACTCTTCTTGAGATCATGTACCAGGGGAAGTTAATGAGGAAGGAGAACGAACCATGGGATTTTTTAGCAGACTTAGTATGGATGACTATGCAATGGAATAATCCTATTGAGAAGCTTAGCATTTGGACTTCTACAAATAAGGGCAGAGTCTATAGTATCGATAGCTCTATAGCTGCCAAAGCTAAAATTGTCGTCCTTATGAGGAGAATCGAAGCATTGAAAACTTCTAGTTCTCTGCAATTAAGTCAAGTAAATCAATTATAAACTCCCACATATTTTAATTATGGAATTCCAAATCATGTTATGAAGGAGTGTCAACTTCTAATGAATCATATGGGTAATGCCTAAGCAAACTAACACTTTATATTAATGACCCATGAATATATACTCCGACATACAATCCTGGATGGAGAAATCATCCAAACCTTTCATGCAGTCAAGGACAGTATCAGAGACTCTTTAACTCCAACATACAACCTCCCGCTAATGATTAATTTCCAAGACCTAATATGGGTGTCTACTAATACTCAAATGCCACAAAAGCTGGGAACAACCATGTTAGACCTCATGTAGCCAATTTTTTCTCTCCACTGCAGGGGTCTAATAATGATCATGATAGACGACTAGCGTCATATAAGATGAATACGAAAAATCTTCTTACGACAATATTTAGCTTAGACACACATGCAAAATCAAATAAAAGTGTACTGACTTTATATAATGGACCGACCAGCAACTTCTTGTAAATTCTTAGTTGATCAAGAGTTTAGAGTAACAGGTTAGACAGTTTGCCACACAACTAAATAAGCGGGGTCCGGGTACCTTTCCAAACTAACAAATAATGAATCACAACTCCAACTCGTCTCAGTCTGTTCCACCTCTGTTCACCAATATAATGTCATTCACAGCTCAGATCTGGTAAGTAAGTGAACAATAATATAGCTATGCCCCCTGATCTCACTCCTACTGGCTCACAGGCTACACCATCTCTTCTCTCTCTTTCTCCACATCCATCTATCACCTCCATATCATCACAAACTCACTTTGATGAACATGTTCCTACGCTGAAAGCGTCATATCCCAATCGACTTAAAAATCCTTCATCACAAATAGAGACGCTTCTTGAAATATTTCAGCAAGTGAAGGTTAACATTTCCTTCTTTGATATTATACAATAATTAAGTTTCCACTTATGCAAGTTTCGCAAGGACTTGTACAATAAGAAACGAGTAAGAAACATTTCTTGAGAAAGTTTTTCTTGCTACAAATATATCTCAAATTCTCTTTAACTCCTTGCATATCAAGTACAAAGATTCAGGTTCTCTCATAATCCTATGCATCATTGAGAACACTACTTTGACAAGAAGTTGCTTAATGTATGGTAAGTAGCAATTTGCTTCCTTTCACTATTTATCAATAACTGAAGTTAGGAAATGTTCAACTTACTAAGGTCACATTACAGCTAGCTAACCATTCGGTCAAGAGACCACTTGGTATGCTTGAAGATGTACTTATCAAGATAGTAGAATTCATCTTTCTTATAGACATTTTTGTCTTAGAAACTGAGCCAACTTCCAATCTACAAAATCAAATTCCCGTTATCTTAGACAGTCCATTCATTGCAACTTCAAATGCATTAATCGATTGTAGGAGTAGCCTCATGAGCTATAATTTCGGAATATGACTATGGCGTTGAATATATTCGACATGGATGAGCACACAATGAGCTCCCCCATTGGGGTAAATATTGTTCACAACATATACACTGAATCTACACTTATGCTGATGTTGAACCCACATCTGAGCAAATCTTCGAAGACGAGCTCATGTTATTAGACAAGTTGGGACATACTGACTTTATGTATAATGGCTTTTTTACCAGTGTGTCATTCGCTAATAAATAAAATTTTTAGGATTTATTTACAAAGGAGCTTGAGTTACTTCTTGAGTTGAAGTGCCACCACATTTCACAATCTATGACGCACATAATCATAGTAATCATCTTATATCTCAAAATATTCCAACATGCCTGCCTAATTTTCATGATGGTTCGGATTTGTGCATTGAAGATCTAGTTAGTCTTACCAATGGTTGCAGGTGGAAAAAGAGGAAGTGAGGATGACGTAAGAAGCGCAGACGTAATTTTATGACTATTAGGAGGTTGATGAGACCTATTAATGCACTTATTTTATTTTTAAAATGCACACATTATAAAAGTGGGAAGCGATTAAGAGGTCGTAACTGCCTTCCTTGCATTAATAAGGTGACCTCATTGAAATCGTGATCTTTCATGATTCTTATTACTTATATATTATTTGTAAAATAGTTGTCATCACCATTTTGCCACGCTTGACATGTGTGTATATGAGTTTAGGTATGGAACAGGAGTTAGGAACTTTTATATTTTCTTTTTAGGATTTTTATTTTTTAAGGATTTTTGGGTTTTTTATTATCCACTTGGACTAGTTTTTATTCTCTTTTTGAAAACATAGGGAAAAAATAAAAAATAAAAGAATTGTTTTATTTTTTAAAAAATTGGAATGATAAAATGTTAAAGATTTTAAATTATTTTTTGCATGAAATCAAGCTATTCACAAATGATAGAATAAATTTAGACTTTAAATTTGATAGGAAAGTAGATGATAATATACTTTGAATTTTATGATCAAAATTAAAATCCAAAAATTGCATGTCCCTAATGGTGATTTTTCGATAATTATTCATTCCTTTCACTTTAGTTTGATAGGTTAAGGATGAAAATTATAATGATTGAGTAATTTTTTCTCTTCAAAAAGGTTAAAAGAAAAAAAAAAGGAGGTGGGCCAGGTATTAAAGCAATGATCCTTTATAAATAAATATTTTTTTTAAAATTACTAAATAGTTGGGTATGTGTGCCTCACAAAGCATATGCATTCATATGAACGGTACTTTTAAAATTAAATATTATCCAAATAATTGGGTATTTTAGCCTAAACAAACGTGAATATTCGAATGAAATGTAAAATATTCACACACAAAATAAAAAATTTAGAGAGAAATATGAATTAAGAGTTAGGGTTTGAGTCCAAAACCAAAATAAACCATCACAGGTGCACGTAAATATATAGAAACCAAAAAATTATATATTAGTAGTATTGAAAGATAGTATTTGTATTTTTCATTAAAATAAGAAGTGTATTTGATATGAACCTTACCTTGAAAAATTAATGATCAAAATGCATTCTTTATTTTGTAGATAAGTGAGATTAATTGCAGAAAATACCAAAAAGATTTTTCTTTCTTTTGTATATTAAATTTTTGTTTCTATCGATTTTCAGTTATCCTTATTTTCTTTTTATTTATTTTTTAATCTCTATTTTTCTTGAATTTTGTGGGTATATTCACTGTAAATACTCACGAGATGCAATTGATGCAATTAATGCTCTAAGGTAACCTAGGAGTTTAACGGTTTATTGCAAGTGCTAAATACAATCATAATTCCTATGGAAGCAGTTAAGATTTTTCATTTCCTTTTTAAATCTAGGTTTTATTCAAGAACTAGAAAAAGATAAGTGAGGAGCTATGATGAGTTCCATGTATTGCATATTAATATCCTTCATCTTATATATTTTTGTATATAAAAAAATTACTACCGGGTATGCTTAATTGTCTTTTTCAAGTTAAGTCTATTGTAGTAAGGATTGACATGAAATTAGTTGAAGACTCGTAAAAACCAAATTTAGAAGGAGCTTAAAAGATAAAATCAATGGAATTAAGAAGTTTAGAGCCATAAAGTCCAAATCCATTCATGTAAATAGGAAGATCAGTGCCTAAAGAGTAAATGCCAAAAAGATGGAATCCAGATGAGCTACTTTTGTTGCCATTTGGCGGCAATTGCCCTATTTATCAGCAAAATTGTGGAATTTCCACATCATCTTTTTCAAGGATGTTCATATGTGGAATAGGACTCTTTTAATGAAAATTGACCACCACTAATTAGTGGTCAACACCGTTATTTAGTGGCAAAAGTAATGAATCTGTACCTAATATTTTTCAGAGGGGTTTCGTGTAATTTTGTATATGTGACCGAATTAAAATTTTGAAAATCCATGTTCCTTGTAAAAGAAAAAGGCTTTTGTAAAAGAAGGCTTTTGTACTTTTTATTAATTAATAATATTAATTAATAAAGTAATGGGTGTAGCCCTTGTAAAAGAAAAGAGCTTTTGTACTTTTTATTAATTAATAATATTAATTAATTTTTATTAATTAATAATATTAATTAATAAAGTAATGGGTGTAGTCCTTGTAAAAGAAAAGGGCTTTTGTACTTTTTATTAATTAATAAAATTAGGGTTTGAGATTTGATGAGGGACGGCCACCATACCAGACCTCAACAAGCTCTAAACCTCTATTCTTGTTGAATTATTTGTAGGTAATTTTTATTTGCTTATTTAGATAAATTTATTTGCTTTCTATGGTAGAATTTTAAACGCTTTATAGGAATTTAGGATTTCTACATGCTTTGCATAAATAAAAACATGATCTTGTAACTAAAATCAAGCATAACTAATAACTATAGCTTTAGAATGTAGATGAAACTAGGGTAACAACCGTAACATGCTTTTTATATATTATCTTCCTATAGAAATTATAAAGACATGATTTTTCTATGATAAGATTAAAAGAAATAAATTTGTATATCTAATGCTTTGATGGTTTATACTTAAATTTACTTTTGATAGATTATATTTAGATATGATCTAGAATTACTTCTTGGAATTTTGTTTATAGAAAACTCTATTGATATAATTTGAATTTTATGGATGTCAACACTTTTGATGATTTATTCTTGCATGACATTTGATAGGTCATACATAGGGTGATTGAATGAATTTGATTTAAAAAGATCTCCATTTTCATATGATCATAATTGTCTATGTTAAAAAGATAGGAAAGATAGAATATATTGAGTGTTCAATTATGAACCTAGTGGATTCGACGTCCAAGGCTAATTCTAAACTAAATTAAAACTCATTTTTGCAAACAAGAACTTCATAGTAAACTAGTTAGGATAATAGAATAAATAAGATGATAAAATATCCATGATCCTTGTGGAAACGATTTGTACAGCACTACAACTACATTGTACACTTGCAGTATATATTTTACATCAAGTATCAGCCTTTATACGAATCAGATGACTATTGCTAAGCACAATGAATATCCCATATATACCCAGGAGCACACTGTAGCTTAATTGGAGTTCTACCGCAAACACTATGGCAATTTTACCATGGACCAATTGTTGCTAAACTACTGACCTGATATCAACAATGATAGGAATTCCAGTTTATTTTAAGATAGGAAAATGGTTAAATTAGGATATATAGTTAGAAAAATTATAGTTTATGAGTTATCTTTCTAATGGAATTGGAATAAGGTCAATCTGAATTAAAATGCAATAGTTATAATAATTCTAAAATGGACTGTTGTGTATATCTGGATAGTAATACATTATGTGCACATATAACATGCATAGTGTGACACTTATAATGAAACTCAAGATAAATTCAAGTTGTAACATGTAAAATCTTGAAAATAAGTTGATAATATATTTGGTATTATATATTAGGAGATTGCATTAACAAATCACAAATTTAAAGGATTTGAAAGTGTATTCTTGCATTTTGTTGAGCCCAAATTGGAAAAAAAAAACCGCTATTGATGTAATTACTCTTGAAAAGTGAAGAAATTTCTCAAGAAACACACTAAAATATAAGGACAGGTGCTGAAGAAAGTTTTTCCACATTGATGGAGAAGTTTAGATCTTATTTTAAAAGGTTAAATTAAACAACAAAGGTAAGAAACCATTAAGTGGATTTTCAGCCACTCTCAAACTGATTATTTGGTGAATTATGAGAAAATTTGCAAAAGAATTAGGATTTAACCTCTAAAATGAAAATTAAAAGAAACACAAGAAAAGTAACTATGATTTTTTTTCAGATTTTTTTTTTGAATTTATTTGAGTGGTTAAACAGCTATTGGAAGATAGGTATATTACATTACCAAAAATCCTTTAACTTCATCTTAATTACAAAGATGTCATAGGGACAAATTCAATTCAAAATTGGTCAAGAAAGGTTGTTGGGTTGCTAGAGATAAATATGAGATAGGAAAATGATTAAAATTATAATTTAACATTTAATTTGATTATTTAAATCCGGTATTTGCCCCAAAATTGGCCGATCTGAAATAATTCAAGAAAATTATAAAAAAATTTAAAATAATAAGATACGAGATCTCTGCTCTGTAGAATCTAAAATTGAGGACTAAAAAGAAAGATGTTACTCAATTTACTTAATATCAATTTATATCTATATCTAGACTTCTAGGCTCATATAGATAATACGAAATAAACTAATATAAGAACTTAAGAATTAGGGTTATTATATTCTACCTACCTAAAAAAATCATCCTCAAAATTTAAATAAAAGACGAAGGATAACAATGCGGGAAATGGAGAATCACTGATTTAATAAATAATTTAAATAGGCATTGGGGTATTATTGGAAATGATATGAATATTTTTCCCGAATGACGTCCTATCACTTCCGAGTGAACTTATCCAGGGAGAAACTATCCCAATAGACAAGAACAAGTGGGATTATTTTTCCATCAGTACTTTTGGGTCTTGAGCATTTTAACCCTCCAATCTACTAGATGTCGGCGAAAAATTCTGGAAAAACAAAGCAGATCCACGAATTCAGAGTTGGAAGTCCGCAACTCGGCAGATCTGCGAACCTAAGAGACTGAGGTTTGCAACCCAGACGACAGAATAGGTTTGCGAATCTAAAATTGAGATTCGCGATACTGCCCATAGCATCCGGGTAGGGGTTTAATACAAAACCATCCGACCCGAACAAGAGAGTTGCCACCTCAGATCGTTGAGATAACTGCCAAAAGAATGTAGCGGCATTACTCCAGTCGTGGGAGCGACCACCTAATGAATATGACGGCACGTCTCGAGTAGTGGGAGCTAACGGTCGAGCAAATGAGGCAGGACATTACTCTAGAACCCTATAAAAGGCGGGAGAAAGAAAGAGAAGGGGACGGACATCTTCTCCTAAAAGTTACCCCTTGTGATCAAGAGTCAATAGCCGTTTTTTTTCCTTTAGCCAACTGAGAAAAATTATACAGAGTGTCAACGGAGAGCAGGGTCGTTCTCAATAGCTACATCAAAACCTAGTTTTAAACAAAGAAGAAATCCATCTTCCTCATCTTCTGTAAACGGGAAACTGTTAGATTATAATCCTTTATTGAAAAGACTTCAATATAAAAAGCTTGCAACTTTTATAGCGAACAGAAGATTGGCGACCCTGCTGGGGATTCCCATTACCTCCGGTGATCTGGTGGTAGCTCAATTCGACAACGTTCCAGTTGGTAGTATGTCGACTCGCTCACCATTCACGTTGATCAGGAAAGGTATGAAGAATTTCTTTCTTCAGACTCCAAGAGCCCTACTTCCTTAAGGAGATGCCGTAAAATCTCCAAGAGGTCAATCCCCAAGGAGGCTTTAATGGCGATAACTCAGCCAAGGGAGTCGACGGACCAAATTGGTTCGAAATTCTCTTCCTCAACATTGGGCTCTAGGCCAGTTTGGTTAAGACTCTTGATCCCTCAAGCAAAATGGACCAAAGTCCCCGCTTCAACAAGGAAAAACGACCACTATCCACTCCGCGAGACTATGACGCGGAGAAGGAGGTTCCTCTCACTCGTACAACGAGAAGAAACCTAAGAAGAAGCAAAGTTCGTGCCCTTCGCTGGACCACGCAGCAAAAGGAAGCCGCCAACTCATCATCGCAAAAGTCTACTGTACAAGTATGGAAGCCAAAATGTGAGGTGGCAAAAGATCGGAACACGGAAGGATTTACTCACGTTTCTTACAAGAAACGGAGTAACTCCACAAAAACCATATATGACTACAAACACGGAGCATACATCCGCGTTCCACGTGTCCCAAAGGGGAAACATGATCACACAATTAAAGAAGTCCGTGAAGCCCGTGAACCTCAAGTTCGCAAAAGACGTGCGCCTATCTTTAAGGCTAACCTTGTCTCACTCACTGTCCCAGCAAGAGGGAGCAAAAGAAGGCTATCTTCCGATACAAGAGATCTTAGGGAACTTCTAAACAGAAAAAAAGGAAGAATCCCATGCATCTCATTGCCATTGCGAACGACTGATCAATGCAGTACTATCCCACTGTCATTGTTCAGCCCATGCTAGACCGTCGGTGTTCCATTGGCTATCATCCCAACCGGTGAAGAGAAGGCGACAAAACAGGCCCGAGATTTCTGAGCCTGAATATCCCGAAGTATCATCCAATATGATAAGTATCGGAGAAAAGAAGAAAAAGAAGACGAAGAAAGTCTTCGAAGGGGTTTCTGACTCGGAGCTCTCTTCGGGTTTGAAGGAAGAGCGAGGAGTCTTTCAAAACACTCGACTCAGGAGTGGGATGACAATCCCCATGAACTATAGGCAAATGGCGGGAATCTCTTCCGATGAAGAAGACACGATCAAGTCTGTTATGGCAGAGTCACAAACATCCGATTCATTCCTGGAAGACTCCGCCTCTGCATATATGATTCAAAACAACATCTCAGAAAAGTTTATGCGGAGAATGGATGAACAAGACAAGAATATCCAGCAACAACAGGATGCTATCAGTGAACTCAAAGACATGCTACATATTCTGGTGGAGCTAGAAAAGACTAGTTCAAAGAAGACATCTTTGCACTCAAAGACTGACAAGGCGGAAGAATAAGGTCATGAAAAAGAATCAGAACATCATGAGGATGATGGTAACCGCTCCATGCATCAAGAAGAAAACACAAATACTGTCTAGATGGAAAGCTTCCAAAATCAATTGAACGCTCTCATGCATAAGAGCGACCTACAAGAGTTAGGTGTGGTAAGGCCATATCCCATGGAATGGAAAAGTGTACCACTCCTAGAAAGCTACAAACCATTGAAGCTCAAATCTTTTGATGGTAAAAGATCACCAAACCAGCACCTCTACTAGTTTAAGTCGCATATTGGGCATTTAGCCAGAAATGACCCCATTATTACACGGGTATTGTTAGTACCTTAACAGGACTAACTTTTGAATGGTTCCGAAGGTTAGAACCAGGAACCATCAATTTATGGAGCGACATGGAAAAAGCCTTTCTGACCAGGTTCTATGAAGATGACACGAAGGTGTCAATGCCGGCGCTTCTAGCAACTAAACAGAAAAAAGGAGAGTCAGCCTAGGACTTTATCAAGAGGTTCCGGAATGATTCTCTTAGATGCCCGTATGGGATACCAGAAAAGACCTTGGTAGAAACCTGTCGACATAATCTGTCGACTAAGCTTCTGGCCAGGATGGGAGCAGTAAAATTCACTACTTAGAAAGACCTTGCCCTACAAGCTGAAGAGGCTGAGGAGAGCGCACAAAGGCTCAAAGAAGAAGGGGGCGAGGAGAAGCTGAAGCGAAATGGTGATAACAACCATAAGCCCCGATCCCGGGGATATAAAGGGTAAGAGACAATGGTGACGGATGCCCCGTAACCTGTAAAAACTTCTCCAAAGCTCCCTTCTCAAACACGTATACCTCAAAAACAATATTCCTTCATGGATGAGCATATGAAAACCATCTTCAACCTCCTCATGAATAAGAAGATGCTGAAACTCCCAGAACCTAAACGACCAGAGGAAGAGTTAATAATCCTAATTACTGTGTTTACCATAGGATTATTAACCACCCTACCTAAAATTGTTACATCCTTAAAGACAAGATTCAAGCCTTGGTGGACGCCAATGTCATTAAGCTCCAAGAACACCAGAAAAAGGTTAGTGCGAACATGGTGACTTCAAGTTCGGTAAAGCTCTTGACTGGATAGAATCAATAGTTCAAAATGGAGTGCAACCATTCCTAGAGGTACGATGCAGGTCGTGAATTTTGATCCACATCAACAGCAGGAGAAAGGATTATTCCCCTTCGAGACCGATAGGAGGAAGATAATGTGGGTGCATCTGGATCTTCTCAATGATAAACAATGGACTTCCAACTCACCTGGAAGAAGGCGACAAGGGAAGATCTTTACTTCCAATGCCGTTTCCAAAATTTTCGAAATTGAAGGAGTCATTCCTACTCTAACAGATTTGGAAGAAGAAGTAGGAGACTCTCCGGTGGTTGATGCGGATCCCCCTCCCACAGGGACCCGTTCGGGAAAAGACTATTTGAAGAACTATGGCCAGGCCACAGAATCTCGACCATCTTTGGAGAAGACCAAACAAAAAGAACTTAAGTTTGATAAAGTTCTGAAGAAGAAGGGAAAAGAGCCTACGAAGGATTTGCGGAAGTCATTCCAGTTCGATATCTTAACACAATTAGCCAATATTCCCGCGAGAATAACCTTGTACGAGCTCCTGAAGCTTTCCAAATCTACTAGAGAAGCTTTAAGAGAAGCTTTGCAAGATTCAGACGTATTCTCGGCACAGATACCAGAGATGATTGAGGAGGAATCTCTTTGCGCAACGTGTCACCAAGTCTCCGGTAAGACCATCCCATACATTGCTTTCTCTCCGGAAGATATGCAAGTCAGGAGCAACAAGTATCATCGCCCTTTGTATTACAAAGGATACATAGGGTCTACGGAGATTAATCGCATTCAAGTTGATCCAGGCTCGGCCTTGAGCATCATGCCACGGAGGATGCTACGATATCTTGGAGTGCCGATGAATAGATTAGCGGCGACTAATACTACTATCTTCGGATTCAATGTTAACGGTAGTAGACCGCTAGATAAGATAAAGCTCAAGTGCCAAATCGGCGACCTGAAGACGGAAGTCACATGTTACGTAATAGATGCGGACACATCATACAATCTGCTATTAGAGAGACCTTGGATTCATAGCAATCTCATTGTGCCCTCCACGTTACACCAATGCATGAAGTATGTCGACAAAGACATGAACGTAAGAACGCTGATCGCAGAAAAGTAACCCTTTAAAGGAGTTGAAAACTACTTTACTAACGCGTTGCTATATCAAGATGCGTTCAGTGTTTCAGATCAGCCTGTTCCAGATGACTCCGATAGCGGCGAGGAAGCTGATACAGAATCAGGATCCAAAAATTCAGAATCCGAGGACGTAATTTGGGACGGTGAACCCATTGTGATAAGCCTTGAAGGCCTGATGTAAATAATACCGTTCACTCTGATGGTGAATGGGTGATAAATAAAAATTTAGAGTTTGCTTATTCTTCTAGTATTGATTCTGAGCCCTCAAGCACTAGCACAGATGCATTCAGCGATTGTGTGAATGAGATGTGTTCTCTGACTTCCTTCCAAGCACTTATCCGATCATCCTTACATGAATTAAGTCATGACGTTGAAAGTGCTAACTGAGTCGTTTTTGAGGTTCTTCCCAAAAACGAAACCCAGAAAGCCATTGTATTTGGAAGGGCAAGTTACAAAAACAAAAAGAAATGCTTAGATTCTGAAGAAGAACAGGGAAAACACGAGTTCTTCCATTACGATAAAAATTCTTGTAGATTAATAAAAGAGATGGGATACAATCTGGCCGAAGGCAGGGGATTGAACTTTGAAAAAGGAAGAAGGACAATCCTTCAACCTTTTGTCCCAGAAGGGAAAATGCCAGATTATTACCAGAAAACCGACAGAGGGTTGGGATACGTCGCCACTCCCGAAGGTTCCTCAAGTGGGAAAACCGAAGAAAGACAATGCGATCATTCATCAGAATTATCCTGCTGGAACTCAGATGTCAGTATTGGCATGATTTTTCGCGAAGTGTCCGCGAACATGGCTTTCGCAATCCAAGAAGACGAAGACTTAGAGGAAGCCTTGCCGATAAGAGATGACCCCTGGGCCAAGCATCTTAATGTGAAATGGGAGATTCAGTTTAAACAACACGAACATCCAACTGAAGACAAAGTGATCCAAATTAATATGGGGGATGAAATGAATCCCAAACCCATATTCATAAGTGAGAATCTATCCTCGGAAGAAAGGGAGGAGTTGATATCCCTCATTCGCGAATACATTGATATTTTCGCCTGGAGTTATGAGGAAATGCCAGGATTAGATCCAAGTGTGGCGGTTTACAAATTAAACATCCGGCCAGAGGCTAAACCAGTAAAACAATAGCAACGAAAATTCCGTCCAGAGATTATGGAAACTATAGAAGCTAAAATCAAGATGTTGATTGAATCAGGCTTTATTCGCGACGAACAGCACCCTGATTGGGTCGTGAATATAGTTTCCGTAACCAAGAAAAATGGTAAAATCCGAATCTGTATAGATTTTAGAGATTTGAATGAGGCTTGCCCCAAAGACGAATTCCGTTACCAATCACAGATATTATGATAGATAATACTTGTGGGTATGAACGTATGACGCTTATGGATGGGTTCTCGGGGTACAATCAAATAAAG
This sequence comes from Dracaena cambodiana, assembly GCA_036321105.1. Classification (NCBI taxonomy): domain Eukaryota; kingdom Viridiplantae; phylum Streptophyta; class Magnoliopsida; order Asparagales; family Asparagaceae; genus Dracaena; species Dracaena cambodiana. The sequence continues at coordinate 17,086,900 of JAYEPQ010000017.1, forward strand.
ATGTAACCTGATGATGAGAAGCATACGTCCTTCAGGACGCCACTCGGGGTGTACTGCTATACAGTCATGCCCTTTGGCCTAAAAAATGCAGGTGCCACGTATCAACGCGCCATGAACGTAATATTACAATATCACCTCCGGAAGACAGTGGAATGTTATGTGGATGACCTAGCGAGTAAGAGCAGAAGCAAAGACGATCACTTGAAGGACTGGAAGGCAGTATTCGACCTCATGAGGAAACACCAGCTCAAGATGAATCCAACTAAGTCTTTCCTGGGGGTTTCTAGTTGAAAATTCCTCGGTTTTGTCGTAACGTCAAAAAGAATACATCTTGATCCAGATAAGGTCAAGGCTATCCAGGATATGCTGCCTCCCTGTAACATCAAAGAGTTAAGGGGACTGCAAGGCAGGCTGGCGTACATCTGCAGGTTTATATCAAATTTGTCTGGTAAATGTCAGCCCTTCACCAGATTAATGAGGAAAGGAGTGTCATTTGTTTGGGATGGCGCATGCCAAAAGGCTTTTGACGAAGTCAAATAATATCTCATGAAGCCACCAGTGCTTGTAGCTCCAGTCTCAGGAATACCCTTCCTGCTATACGTAAGGGCTATGGACCATTCCTTGGGAGCTTTGCTAGCACAGAAGAATGAGTCAGGTCACGAACAAGCTATTTATTATCTCAGCAGAATGATGATCAGAGCGGAACACCGGTATAATCCAGTGGAAAAGGAGTGTTTAGCTTTAGTGTTCGCAATGCAGAAAATGCGATACTATTTGGTTGGACAAACCATCCACGTCGTATCAAGAGTTAACCCCTTGAGAATATTAATGACTAAACCCGGATCGTTAAACTCAAGACTATCCAATTGGGCTATTTTATTATCACAGTATGATATGCGCTTTGTCCCACAGAAATCTATTAAAGGACAGGCCGTGGCTGACTTCTTAGCCGAACATCCAATTCCGGCATCCTCGAAGTTATACGAACAAATCCCGGGAGAGTTAGAAAAATGGGACCTGATTCCAGAAAAAGATAACTCGCGAAAATCTTCCGAAGCAAATATAGTCTCAAAGGGTGTATGGCAGTTTTTCTTTGACGGTGCCTTCCGAATGGGATCTGAGGGAAGGATGACAGCGGGGGTAGGAGTTATTTTCATCTCTCCTCACAACCACATCATTCCATGAGCTTACTCATTAACAAGCTCGTGCTCCAACAATGTGGCGGAGTATAACGCCCTCCTAATTGGTTTAAAAATAGCCGAACAACTGGGGCTCAAATATTTGGAGGCGTATGGGGACTCTCAACTTATTGTAAATCAAGTAAAAGGGGAGTATGAGGTCAAACATGAAGACCTCTTGCCGTATTACCGTGCGGTGATCAAGATCGCCGATGGTTTCGATGGATTCTATATCAGCCACATAAAGCGCCACAGAAATAGTTATGCAGATTCACTAGCTTCCTTAGCTGCTACATTAGTCTTGCCCAAGCATACTAGAAGGCAAATTACGGTAGGAAGTAAAGAATTATTTTGTCCAAAGGACGAGTTCAAAGAGGAAATAAAAGAACCACAGGAAGACGAAGCTGACATTTTTGAATCAAGCCTAGAACTGAGGGATTGACATTTTCCTTATATAGACTATGTCCTTTACGGTATATTACCCGAAGATTTAAAAGAAGGCAGAGCAATTCATAGAAGGGCTGTCCAGTTCTACTACAACACAGAGCTCCAAACATTGTATAGGAAATCTTATGATGGAATTTTACTTCGCTGTCTCTCCAACCTCGAAGCTAAAAAGGTATTTGAAGAAGCTCATGCTGGCATCTGCGGAGCACACCAGCCAGGGCCAAAACTCTGGGATAGAATCCAAAGAATGGGGTATTACTGGCCTAGGATGATGGCGGAAGCAGTTGACTACGCCAAGAAGTGCAGGGCCTGCCAAATACATACAGACTTTATACATCAAGCTCCAGAGTATTTTCACTCAACGGTTACATCATGGTCGTTTGAATAATGGGGTATGGACATTGTCGGACCAATTTCCCCACCATCAACGAGAGGACACCGGTTCATTTTAGCTATGACAGATTACTTTTCAAAATGGACTGAAGCCATTTCCCTGGTCGATGTAAAATCATTGGATGTTATCAGATTCATCAAGCACCATGTGCTTTACCGTTTCAGAGTGCCCAGAAGGATCATTCATGATAATGGGCCTCAGTTTGTAAGCTAGGTATATCTAGATTCTGCAACAAGTACAGGATCGAGGTTGTAGCTTCATTGCCATATTACCCTGCAACTAATGGTCTAGCAGAAGCTTTCAATAAGACCATTGTAAAACTTCTTAAAAAGTTTGTGTCATCCAATCAAAGGGATTGAGACGAGAAGCTTGGAGAATGCCTGTGGGCGTATCGCACCATAGTCTGAACTCCCACCAATGCCATGCCCTTCTTCTTGGTATACGGATCAGAAGCGGTCTTGCCTTTGGAAATCCAAATCCCATCGTTGCGAGTCGCGTTAACAACTAGGATGACGGAAGAAGAAAGGTATCAGCAAAGGCTCCAAGAATTAGAAGCCTTGGATGATAAGCGCTTGGAAGCTCAACAGAATATTAAACTATACCAGGCGCGGATCTCCAGAACCTTTAACAAAAAGGCTAAACGAAGAACTTTCAAGAAGGGTGATCTGGTCCTGTCAGTCAAAAGACCGATCATAACTAACAAAAAGCCTAGGGGAAAGTTCCAGCCGAAGTGGGAGGGACCTTTTGTCATTGATACTGTCTATTCCAACAGCGCATATCGGTTGGCAAAACTGAATGGTGATAAGATTATGATGCCAATTAATGGCAAAATCCTGAAGAAGTATTATTCTTAGTGAAATTGCAGAACACCAGTTGTAATGCGACCTGGGTAGTTCTATGCAAATTATGAACAAAAAGCTTCTCTGTAATCAGAAGTTCATTAATGAAGATTCTTGATTCCGGACTAAGAATCTTTAACTGGCGAATCACATTTTTTTCCTTCTTTCTAAATTGCCAAGTTAAAAATACCTCTGGCGAATCAAATTTGTCAACAAAAAGTTCTTTCATTCGCTGTAATTTTGGGTACTTAGAAAATTTTGATCGATTTTAAGATTATCAAGTTAACAATTAGCTCTAGTCAACATCAGAATCATCCATCAGATACTCTTAGATATGTAAAAAGAAAGAGCTTTTTATTCATTATCAGATCAAGATTACAGAGAATTAAAACAGATATATACAAGCTTTTACAGTTCAATGATTCAAGAGGGCTTTTATTTTCCTCCGCATGATCAATGTCTTATTGGAGAGTCTCATAAATTTGGACAGTAACTTGACGATGCAATTCCTCAATACTAGCAACAATATTCTGCGCTGCAGCAACCTCCAGCATATCCAATTCAGATTGTATCGCCTAAGATCTCTGGTTGTATTGTCCCGCTGGCGCGATAAGTTGGCGAGATTCCTCATTGACTCATCATGATCCTTGGTGATTTTGGCCAAGAAAGCTTGAGCTTTGGTGATAGTCTCTTGAGTCCTAACAATAGCCTGGTCATGGTCCTTGACAATTGAAGCAGCAGCCTCCACTTGAAGAACTAGAGACTCGCGGTTTAAATTACCCTTTTCTAAGGAGGCTTTGCAAGCATTTTCCTTCTTCTGAGTCTCCTTCTGGAACTTAAGCTGTTCCTCTTTCAGCTTCTGAAAAATGATTTCCACTGTCTCAGATTTATTAGCACTTCTGGCTTTTGATAGGAATTCAGTATGCTTTTGAAGCTGAGTTATCATAAGCCTAAAGGGAACAGTTTTATCCTCTCCACCAATGCTGACAATACCAGTTAAATAAATGTTGAGAATATTGGCGAGTGAAGTAAAAGAAGCCCCGTTCAAGATTTTATCAATACAGCGGTCAAGGAAGTGAAGGAAGGTCTCCACCGTATCTTTCAATAAATCAATCTCAAGCATATCAATCTCTGCATAAGAGGGAGTAATACTGGTTGAGGCAGAGGCGGATTGATCCGCACTCTGTTGTATAGAGGCAACCAGACTAGTATTAGGAGGAATGGGACTTCTAGAGACTTCAGCAGAGCTAACAACTGCAGCATCTTGAACCAAAACATCGGTCGGAGCAGCTGCGGCCAAAACCGTAGACATAGTAGTCTCGGGAATCATTGCTTCCGTGGTATCAACAGTAGAAGTGGTAACTGCAGTCGCCTCATCAGTGTCAGCTCCCGCTATGGTGTCATCTGGCGAAGTTATCTTCGCGCCCATGCACTCTAAATCAGGAGTTGAAACTGGAGCTATCAAAAGGAGAAAGTTAATAGTTAAATGATACAATATCATTTGATAATAACATAACTACTAAAGGAAGAAGATGCAGACCTAAAGGTTGGACACTGGATTCTCTAAGTCCGTATACCTCAGGACCAAACACTTCAGGCCCGTATACTTTCGTTCGAACGTTCTCGCTCAAATAGACATACTTACCATCGTCTGTGGAGGGGTTGAAGATCGAAAATCGTCACTGTCGACATTATAGTCGTCTCCCCAATCATCCTGACTTCCTGAAGGAGGTGCTGCTTTTGGGGGATCTGATGCGCGAGTCTCCCCAATGATTTGTACTTCGTCGTCTGCAACAGCAGAAGCTGAAGGGCCCTCTTGTATGGCCGGAGAAACACCGACTTCAACAGTGGCCTGACAAACAGGGGGGTAGAACCCTCTTGAGTAACGGGAGTAGGATCACTGCAGAGAATAGGTCCTTGACTCCGACATCTCTTAAGGGAGCGGAGAGTTAAAGATGAGTCATCCTCATCCTCCTCGGGTTCCTCAACGAGGGACTCAGAAACCAGAGTGGGTGTTGCAGTGCCAGTTTTAGATGGGATGCTCTGCGAATCAATCCCTTGCAGAATGGTAGGCAAGTCACTGAGGGGCCTTAATCTCTTCCGCTTATGTGAAGATTTCTTGGGAGAAGATTGCGGTTGAGGAGAAGTCTTCTTCGATGACGGGAGAGGAGAAGCATCAAGAGAGGCAGTTTGAGCTAATGCATTATTGACCTCTTCCCTCTGTTGAGTTATCGATTCTGATTCATTGGATGCGCTGTCTCCCTTGAAATCTTCCATCCCTGCCACTTTCGTACTACCAGCCTTCCTTTTCTGGGCATACCAAGCTCTGATCTTCCGTAGACTGGTATGATTTATGTTGAAATTCTGGGGAGTGAAATTAGCATCCGCGAACCACTTACAGAAATTGAAGTTCATACTCGAATTTGGGGTCTTGAGCGGAAGATCAAATCTGGCCTGAGTTCCACCTGCGACGAAGTGAAACAAAGCTCGAGCTCCCTCAAGAGCATTCCCAACAAAACTTATCTCTCTATTGGGATTACCAACATAAAGCTGATCATACCCGAACTGTCGAGCGAAATGACTAGGGTAGTAAGGCTTTATGTAGCAATGGTTCCCCAAACGAAGAACCAGATGTCCTGGGCTGATGTTTATCAGCCACCAGAAGCATCCCGAGGACAGAATAGTAAGTTTATCAGCACCGACAGTATCCGCGAATTCCTCCCCGTACCCAGTATTTGGAAAGTACGGAAAACATCTGAATAACTCAAAAGTCGAGAAATGATGGAGGGTCCTGAGGATCGTGGCTATGTAGCTCCCTCTCCATTGCGACCTCTCATAGTGTTGTACTTTGGGAGCACTTAAGTCGATCTGCGAGTCGGCAGGACTCATCAAAGTGGGGCAATGTAGAACCAACCAAGCCATCAAATAAGTATAAGGGAGTTCTACACGAGGATTAGGGGTCTTAATGACCGAATCCCCTTTCTTCCTCTGCTCCTTCTTCACGTTACAGAATTTATCAGATAATCTCCTCAGTCCGCTTTGGATGTTGCACTTTATCGCAGGCAATAGACTGAGTCACCTACCTAATGCTAGTAGGATGGCTGGGTATACAGCCCTAATGTGTATGTTTTCCTGCGAAGGAATAACACACTTTTTCAACCATGCCATCAAATAACCCGCCAAAAAGGCAGGATCAGATAAAGGTTGAAGAGCATGATAATGAAAGCTCTCAAAAGACGTCCCAGCTTTGAAAACGTCCTTATCAGATTCGGCGATATAAGCATCTGTCCCGAAACTTGCGATTCTTCTCTCAACCTCCTTTTCAGAAACAGGAGGAAGGCGAGTAAAATTAGGATTACCCAGCCACTTCTTTGGCTTCAAACTGCGGGTGCCAGATATATGGGTGCAAATATGGTAGTGACAGAGTAATTCCCAGTAAGTATCATAGGCCAAAAGGTCCCGGGCCTTTAGTAGATGGAGTTCTTCCCCAGTGGGGACATACTCTTCATACGGGATGTCTCCCATGGGTATGCATAAAATTTCATACATTTCATGAAGGGCAAAACCCAATTTGCCTCGAGGGTAAAAAATGGTATAAGTATCAGGATTGTACAGTTCTAGTAGAGCAAAAAAATAGAATCTGCTAGTAGGAATACCGTGCTGAACAGCTCTGATAGCATGATGTAGCCCAGCGTAATGAAACTGATCTCTGAAAGTCTTCAGGAAAAAGTCAGTCAAGACTGCCCACTCTCCTTTTGAAGAGCAGTGAACCCATCTAGGGGACGAAAATGCTGAACATGAAACTCCCCTTGTGCATTAGTGAATCGGTACAGGAAAGTCTGTGCGATTATGAGAACCTCGCCTCTGGGGGGGTCATGTTTAAGCAGTCCCAGAAGCAATCCACAAAAGTGTTTTCCAGTACTACTAGGAAAAGCACCTTTAGTATTGAAACCCCCCAAAAAGATGCTATCTTGCAGCCTATTTATGTGCCAGTCCTTTCGTCTGGGCACGGAAAGGGATTGAAAGAATAAGAACGGATAAGACCTCTTCATATTGGGGAGAAACAAGTAGCGACCTTCAACTTGACGAAGCCACTTGTAATCTCCATCTTCCAAACCGCTATCGGCACCGAAACATGGTCCCCAAACAAAAAGGCTGGTTTGCGTAGCGGAGACCGATCATCTCCTTCGAAAGGTCATTAGTTATCAGTTCTCGTAATGTTGAGTGAGAAGGATGGAGAATTTTGTCTTCTCTCTCTTGGCTGTCTAATGTTGTACAATGTGGAAAGACATGACCAAATCTGAACTCTTTCTTCCCATCATAGCCATCCGAGTATCTGGAATAATGATCCTTAGGCCAAGGATTAAAGGCATAATCGACTGCAAAAAACATTCAGATTCAAAATAAGAAAATCTCTGATAAAGGGACTGTCTTTCGAAAGTTATTTTTTATTATTACCTCCAATCAAGGGCTCCTGCCGAACCACTATTGAATTAGAGGTTGCTTGAGGATCTTGATGACCACTGGCAGCCGCATCGAAGGAAGAAGCTTTTTTCGGCATCTTTTGCAGATTGAGAAAATCCTTCTCATAGAGAATCGAAAGCTATAGGAGGTTGAAGACGAGAAGTCTGAGGAACTCTAACGAAGAACTCGGATTTCAAATTTCTTGAGATAAGGATAGCCTCTCTCATAAAGTGGAGATTATATAGCAGATGATTTGACGGCCGAGATCTCTGGATAGACGTGATATCTGGCCTGAATCTCATGGGTACCTTTGCATTTAATGCGGCTCAGAGAATGTCTCAATTCTTACGCCGTAAAAGCAACCGCCTTCCGGCCTTTCCGCAACCAAAAAGTAAAAGTTCGCGTCCCTAATTCAGAGTCGCGATCCTTCAGAAGTTTCAGTTTGCGACCCTAACACAGAGTCGCTTTCTTCTCCAAAGTGAAAACTCACGTCCCTAATACAGAGTCGCGATCCTTCAGAAATTTCAGTTTGCGAGCCTAACACAAAGTCGTTGTCTTCTCCAAAACGAAACTCGCATCCCTAATACAGAGTCGCGATCTTCCAAAAAGACAGTTTGCGATCCTAACACAGAGTTGTTTTCTTCTCCAAAATGAAAGTTCGTGATCCTAATATAGAGTCGTGTTCCTTCCAAAGCAAAAGTTTGCGACCCTAACATATAGTCGTCTTTTTCTCCAAAATGCAAATATGCGACCCTAACATAGAGTCGTATATTTCAAGAATTGAAGATTGTGGCGCTAACACAAAGTCGCATTTTCATTCAAAAGTAGCAAATTCATGGTGCTAATACAGGGTCGTGTTCCTTTTAAGATGAGAGTTCGAGATATGAAGACAGAGTCATGCTGTCGGCAATCGAAGAAGAATTCTAATACAAAATTGTATTCTCAGAGAGATGAAAAATGAAGATTCTAATACAGAATAATATATCCAAAGTATTCCAAAACCTCTCAAAAATCACGAGAGTTTTGAAAACTTTGGAGGGGGTTTTGTCGGCGAAAAATTCTGGAAAAACAAAGCAGATCTGCGAATTCAGAGTTGGAAGTCCGCAACTCGGCGGATCCGCAAACCTAAGAGACTGAGGTTCGCGACCCAGACGATAGAACAGGTTCGCGAATATAAAATTGAGATTTGTGATACTACCCATAACATCCGGGTAGGGGTTTAGTACAAAGCCATCCGACCCGAACAAGAGAGTTGCCACCTCGGATCGTGGAGATAACTGCCAAACGAATGCAGCGGCATTACTCCAGTCGTGGGAGCAACCACCTAACGAATATAATGATACTTCTCGAGTAGTGGGAGCTAACGGTCGAGCAAATGTGATGGGACGTTACTCTAGAACCCCTATAAAATGCGGGAGAACGAAAGAGAAGGGGACGGACTTCTTCTCCTAAAATTTACCCTTTGTGATCAAGAGTCAAGAGCTTTTCTTTTTCCTTTAGCCAACTGAGAGAAATTGTACGGATTGTCAACTGAGAGCAGGATCGTCCTCCATAGCTACATCAAAACCTAGGTTTAAACAAAGAGGAAATCCATCTTCCTAATCTTCTGTAAACGGAAAACCATTAGATTGTAATCCTTTTTTGAAAAGACTTCAATATAAAAAGCTTACAACTTTTATGGTGAACACTAGAGCTACTGACTTTAGCTCAGGTTCCAACTATTCCAACTTGTTGAGTCAAACCTGCTTGGGGGATTGGAGTTGAGTATGCTATGTGGCCCATTTTTTTAATCCCAAGTTCAAGTTTAGAATCAAAGGTGTAAACGGTAATTGAAACAGGCTTTGTTCAAATATTCCTAGTCTACTAGGCACAGTTTGTAACCAATTGTTTTGCCTTTTCTTTTTATTTTCTTCTCTTCTGCTTAAATTATCTTTTTGTACTCTAATTTACTCTTTCGGTAAGAAGTTCTTGAAACAGGTGCTGCTCCGAGAATTAGATCAATCCACACTCCTTTGTGGAGGTAAGCTATATTCTTCAGAGAACATATCTATAAAATCGGATACAACAAGAATTTGCCTCTCCCTCACATACAAGTTGCAAAAGTTCCACCTATCGGTCTTGCCCTAGCCAATGTTGGTTCTAGGATGCTACTACCAAAAAACTCAAATTCTGCCTGATTAAGGAATTGAAGTAGTATGGCTCTCCTATAGAAACCAATCACTACATGAGATGTACTCAATCAATTCATGCCTAACATCAAAATGAAGCCAGAATGATCTAAGATGATTACGTCAGCATGAAACTCTCTATATCACCTATTACTATTGGGCTATATCTACAGTCTACTAGGCACAATTATTCTATTCCCAGTGTTAATGTTAAACTCTGAAAATAAGGTAACATATGGTATGATATGCAAGATTATGAATGCAGATAACATGAAAATAGTGTGATGCATTAGACTCAAATAACACACGTGCAGATGCAGAACCAACTAAAAAAGTACATGTCACAACTTCCCTGTATACATGGGCCTTCTCTGCTGTCAAGGTGTAAGCTAACTTTGTCTAGTGCCTTGGAGCTCCATGTGCCTGACATCCACGGAAAGTCTGCTGTTGTGTTGCCAATGGCCTCCTCAATACTAGTCTAGTAAGTCCTACCGCTAGTCTCTACTCTTGCTACTGAGGTAGCACAACCCTCTACTGATACTGGAGTCGCTTCGGAGGCCTCTAAGTCTACACTGCTTGTCTCTAACTTCCAGAAAAACTCCTTTGCGAACATGCCCTCATTTGGTGGTCTACAGCGCCATAGCTCAAATATAATCCATGAGCCCTTCTGTAAGTATTCTAGATGTGCCATGGAAATTTGTAATATTTGCAAACTAGAGCTAGTGTAATTATAGAAGGAGTCATCTAGCACTTAGCAGGGGAATTCTACTACTCAATGCCCTAGATATCAACCTGCTAGACGCTTCTGCACTCCCATCTCTGCCTTCCTCCACCTAGTGACTCACTCCTGATGTCGGGCTGCTTCAAGTCTTGCCCTAAGCAATGCATTATGTCCCCTTATGACACGTACAAGCTCCCTCATTGAATCACATTCCCGTGAAGAGCCCCTTCTCACTAGGGAGTTATCCCCGTATGACAATGAGAAATCATTTCTCTAGAAATAAATGGATAAGAATAGAATTCGAATTAGAAACAAAGAATAGGATATAGAACAAGAGAAGGAAATAAGAAAATATTAATTGATATTGCTTGCATAAATATGGTAGAATCCTATGGTTGTGGGTCAAATATTAAAAATAATTGCTGCTCTGATACAACTCTGTGACGCCCCTAAATCACACACTAGTGGGTCTGAATGTGTGTCCCAATAATAGGTAGGATATCATCGGTGGGCACTCTCAATACTAAAAGCGCACGGGGCCATTACATCATACAATCATAGGCAGGAGATATGATGAAAGTGTGATATGTACACAAATATATTGCTCATGTAAAATCAAGTACAGTATCAGAACAGACAACATAAGTATTGAGTATAAACAAGAGTATTCAGATACTATATATAGAACTCGAAAGTAGGATATATATGTACATACAAGCCAAAATGAAATATACAGAAAAGAGATGAAAATCCTACAAGAAAGTGACTACTGGTGCTTGGCTAGCTGCTGGAAATATGGATCCTCAAGGGGTTGGTCCTCTTCCTTGGGTACCGTTGTCTCGGCTGCTGAACTTAGAGTGTGATAATTCTAGGTGTTAGAACTCAAACAAGTATACAAACCAAACCTCGTGCAATGCTATAGAAGTCATGAAAGAGTGTGTGTGTGGCATGCAAGTGTGAAACATTGTAAAGATGTATGCATATAAATCATGAAGTACATGGTATGAAAACCATAAATTACATGATATATATAATATAACAAGATCATGCATATGTATTATGAAGTACAAAATATGCATAATATAATATGATCAAGCAAATAGATACACATTCTATCATATTAGTTTGGAACCAAATGGTGGGAGTATTCTTATATTTTAGGAGTGTACCATGCATACTTAGTACCATAACATCAAGTACTAGTCTCCATACAGCCAGATGGTTGCTGGTAAGCACATTAGATATCCCGTACATATTGAAGATCACGGTCTCATATACCAGTCTCCACACTAACCGAATGGCTGCTACTAAGCACACTATAAAACTGATATTGATAGTATACAGATCGACGGATACATCCAAATAGAACTACAAACTCCCACAATGAATGTTTCATTCCACCATTTATTTTTCTCATACCCACAATGTAGTAATATTAACTATCAATGTATAAAAGTGTATATGTTATAATAATGGATCAATACCTATGTGAATATAAAATGATACGCATAGTGGTACTAGCAAGTACAGGAGTCATAAAATATGTTCATATGTATGAGTTTTCATTTCCAAAGAAGAAAACTATGTACAAGCAATAACATGTATAAATAAAATTGTGTGTATATATATTATATCTAAATCAAATTTTATATGCACAAACATGATATGCATGCCTAAATATGAGCTATAATAGATCTGTACTCACCCATATACAGATAATAATAAGAGTGATTAAATGTGTACTTGTATATCATATCATATTTTAAGCGGTACATGCATGGGCATAATATATGTGCCTTTGTTGCTGCAATTAAGTGGATATGTTATACAAATGAATCTTAAATGAGTTTTGATTGAAGTTTTAGGATAAAATTATGATTGTTTTTCCATGGGCATGTTGCTATTAATCTATGAACTTTGTACCACAACTAAGTTTTCCAAATTAATTTTGACCATGATAAAATTAATTTGGAGACTAAAATTTTAATTAATTTTAAATAATTTAATTATCTTTTCAATAAATCTTGAATGAGTTCAATTAGAATTGTACAACAAAACTTATGACTATTTTACTTGGACATGTTGTTGTTAAACTTCTGACCTAGTATAATAGTAATGATGGAATTTTCAAGTTATTTTTGGGTAGAAAATTGGCTAAATTAGGATTCGCTGTAGTTGAAAAATTATAGTTTAGTGAATTATTTTTCTAATGGTAATAGAATAAGGTCAATTGGCGTTAAGATGCAATACTTATAACAATTATAAGATAGATTGATGTATATGTCTAATAGCGGTACGGTATGTGCACATATAATATGTACGGTATGATACATACAATGAAACTCAAGACAAATGAAAATTTGAACATATAAAATCTTGAAAATGAGTTCATAATATATCTTGTATCATATATGAGATTGCATTCAAAAAATCACAAATTAAAAAAAAATGAGAATGTATCAAGGAACAATGACAAGTGCTAAAGAAGATTTTTCCATGTTGATGGAGAAGGCGTTTCCACATTGATAGAGAAGTATAGAGTTTATTTAGAGAGGCCAAACTTAAAAATAAAGCTTAAGTAATTATTTAGCAGATTTTTAGCCCACTCTCAAGGTGATTATTTGGCAAATTATTTGAGAAAATTTGAGAATAGATTAGGGTCAAGTTCTGAAGAGAAAATGAAGAGAAACACTTGAGGAGTAAGCCTAATTTTTTCACAATTTTTTTGAATTTATTTGAGGGGTTAAACAACTGCTAAAAAATAGGCATATGCTGCATTGTCAAAAACCCTTAATTTTCATTTTAATTATAAAAATGCTATTAGGTCAAATTCATTCAAAATTGGTCAAGAAAGGTTGCTGGGCTACTAGAAATAAATGAGAGGCAGGGAAATGGTTAAAATTAGAATTTTAGAACTATTTTGATCATCTTAATCAGGTATTTACCCAAAAATCGATCGATCTGAAATGATTCAAGAAAATTAAGAAGAAAAACAAAATAATAAGATAAGAAATCCCTACTCTACGAAATTTGAAATTGAGGATTAGAAAAAAATATATAATTCAAATTACTTAGTATCCGTTTGTATCAATGTCTGGGCTATCAGACTGATATAGATAATACGGAGTAAACTGATACAAGGGCTTAAAAATTAGGATCGTTACACATACCCACCAATAGCAAACTAAGTTTTTAAGAGCAGTGGAAATCGCTGTATTATAAATTCTAATTTTTTAGCGAGGCATTGTTGGATATTTTAAGCAAAAGCCAATAATTTCAAGATTCATTATTTTTTATTTTATTTATTATTTACTTTTGACCTTGTCAACTATTTTATGTTTGTAAAACTTGGTCAAATTTCTTTATGACTATTTAATAGTCATTAACACTAGAGTTTTATGTAACATTAATTATAATCACTAATACTACAAATTTTTTTACACATTATTTTGGGGGTTAGGAAATCATATTAATAAGCATGTCCATTATTAAATTGTAGCAAAGAGAGATGAAACTTCTCTCCCTTTATTTTCTACTGTCACAAACAAAACTCTTTCATTCATTTATTTTCGTCATTGCTTGTGATTAGATTACAATTTGTGGTCAACTCCCTCAAAACTCATGCATTCGAAGATACCGACAAAAAAGGGATTATACATTTATTAGACATATGTGCCTTGGTTAATCGAATGATATTGGTTTATGTCCTTTAGAGTTGTGATTGCACATATCCCCTGTATATGGTGGAGTCTTTCTATTTTTATTATTTTGTTTGTAAATTATATTGTTATTTGATAGAATTTTATTGGAAAAGTTTCAACAATTAATCCTTCTCGAAAGACCTTTTTTTTCCCAGAGGAGGCTAACCATAACTTATAAGAGAAAAAAAGGAAAACACTCCCCTTGTGCAACTTCTGAATGAGAAGCAATTTAGCATTTTGTGTACACATGCTATATAATCCTACATTACAAGTTGAAAATATCATTCAAACATCTCAAATACAAACTGCCTCGCTCCCCAAGAGACCAACAGAGTAAAAGATCCTCAAAAAAATTTAAAGATTTTGAGAATCCTAAAAAAAAAATTTAAAGTTTTGAGAACACCTCCAAATGATAAATTACTATATATGGTTGGACAATCTGGCGATATCCTTAACTCAGTATTCAGGAATTTGGCCAGTAATAAGCGTAGACGCTATAGAAAGTCTGTGCAGAAGTGAGCAGCAGCAGAACAACAGCAGCAACAAGCGAGATAATAGCCCAAGGATTCCCAAAATAATTATGCTTCAAGCTGGCTCGCCAAGCATTCCATCTGTGATTGTAATACCTGTTCACCTGCTCAGAGAGCCCCGATAGATAGCTATCGTTGATGTCGAACACCACCTCTTGACACAGTCGATTAAAAAGATCGGCCACCTCATCGTCATTCCCCAGCCAGTGCTCAATAATCCCGTGGTAATGCAAGTATCCAACATCCTCCTCCGAGTTGATCAAGTTGTCCATGAAGATCACATAGGACGTAATGTCATTGTTTCGGTCCATATGGCACTGCTCGAATGCTATCAGATTTAAGAACAGAGACTTGGTTCCGTCATGAATGAGGAGGCGAGGGATTTTCAGTACTCCGTCTTTGAATTTGATGTCCCAGAATCGATCAGTCTTCCGTTTCTTAAACCTGACGCCGGCCTCTCTCAGTTCGCTGACACAGTGAATCAGCTGCTGCCGCCGCTTGTCGACCGCCCCTCTGTGGCTGTGTGACCCTCGCCGCTTGATCCAGATCCGGGGGGCTGGCTGCGGCCCGATCCATAACAGGCTCTGGCGGAATACGTCAAGGCAATGCAGCGCACCTTCCGACAAAGGATCGAAAACGGCTGCAGTAGCCTTCAACGACGGGCTGGTGGACTGGAGCTTGTTCCGATCAATCTTGCGCAGCGGCTCATCTGTCGGCATGAGGGGGTCGAAGAATTGCACGGCGAGGGTGGCAACAAGTCCAGACTGCTCAGGCTTGCAGATCTGGAGGGCGAGAAGTCGATCGAGGACGAACAGAGGAATCTGATTCTCCAGCATGATCATGTCGCGCTGGATCGAATGCATCGTCGCACGCATCGCGAACACGGGATCATTATGTGAGTATCCGAGCTGCTTGAAGCCCTCTCCAGCAGCGCCACGGAAAAGCTCAAGGATGAACGTTCCGTCGAGAACCATGGTCTCCACGAACTCGTTGCTCGTAAGTGAGAGGCTTCCTTCGTAGCACGCCCGCGCCCGCTCCTCCAGCATCTTGATCGAGTCAAGGTAGAGCTCGACGTCATGGCCGGTGCGCCTTAGCACCTGGTGGAGGGCACGCCACTTGTGGTGGTCCATCTCGCGGAGATGGTGCTTGCCCCGGTGGTAAGGGCCGAGAGAGACGACTTGGGGAACGTAGGCCTTGCTGTCGCCCTCACGAAGGGATTTGGGAACGCGGTAGATAGATAGCTTGGCCCATGGGCAGGCGGCTTGCTCCTGCCGGGCCTCGTCGAGCTTCTCGCGGATTGAGATCACCCATTCGGAGTCGGCACGGGGGACCGGAGGTTCGGGAGGCTGGCCTTGAGTGAGGCGGAGTGGAGGCTTTGGAGTTGGAGAGTTGGGCTGAGATTTGGCGAGGCCTGCTTCCACTGTTTGTTTGAGCTTTAGGGTGATTAGATACCAACTTAGCAGCTCTTTGTTGAATACAGCAACCATTTCCACTTGAGGGATTGGGTTCCTGACCAATAAGTCCAGGAACAATGGATGTAATTAAATCATACAATATAATTGCTTAGTGAGAGAATCCACTGAAATCAATCATGGTAGAGAGTTGGATCGGTAGAGAAGCCAGCCTAACTTCATACTGATGGACAATGATGGCCACCCACCACGCATCAAGATCTTATGATGGGAGTGGAGCCCTTCGTGCTTGCTTCGGAAGAAGGAATCAAGCTCGTGAAGGAATTATCCAGTTTGGATACGTAGAGTAGATAGATTGTTTAGAGGAAAATTACATATTTCTTAGGATGAAAAGTTTTGTTCTTAACTCTGGATTATTATTATTAATTTTTTCTTAATGACCGTGAGTTGATTGCTTAAAGAGAGGCATGCTGGGTGAAATTCTAAATGCGCACCACACTTCACTTAGTCCACATCCGGTATTATTACACCCAGGGGAAAATGGTCCTCACTAAGTAAATTGTCGTGCGCCTTTAGAATTTCCCCATGCTGGGACCATGAGTAATAGGGGTGAATGTTGATTCCAGTGGTTTCGCTTGACTCCGACTGAAATCGGTTAGATTTCGGTCGAAAAATTTTTCCTGCAGCAGTTGGAGTCTTCTACTTTCGGATCCGATTCGAAAACTCCAATTTTCGATCGTTCGTCCAACTGAATGTCCAAAGATGAACTTCATCGCCGGCTCTGACGACTTCGGCCGATTTCGACTGAAATCGGCTGGAGTTCGGTCAGAAAATTTTTTCAGCGACTGTCGAAACTTTCTACTTTCGGATCCGATTGGAAAACTCCGATCTCCAACCGATCGACCGATTGAACATTCCTGATTAGTAACTTAGCCTTTTTATTTCTCTCCATTTCCCTTTTATATAGCAAGCTTCAGCCTAGGTTTTATCTGTGGATGGTCAAATTTCCAAAATCAGTAAAGGAGATAACTATGCAAAACATGGAGTTCATTCTATAGCTCCGCGTCTGGTCAGAAAACTAGCCTCGCGTTGAGTAAAACGCGGAGCTAAGTCTATAGCTCCGCGTTTAGAGTATTTAACCCCGCGTGAGCAGATTTTCAGAATCTTAAATTGATTGTGATTGAGATTTGGGCTTATCCAATATCCAAATTGAGTCCAATCAGTATCCAAAATCAAGAGATTTCAAGACTAAAATATTTGATTAGAATCCTTAATGAATACAACTACTTTCCAATTCTATTTCATTGGAAATTCTTATATCAAATCAAAGCTATAAATACCCTCTTAGGGTAGCCTTTGTAGAGCTTTTTGGATCGTTCTAGAGTTCAAGTTACGCAAGAGAGCCTTAAATTCATTGGACCAGCAGAGAAAGAAGGTAGGGCCGGCCGTCATCTTCATCAAGTAGAAGATTTCCACGTCATATCGTCAAAAGGAGCTACTTGATAGATTCCATCGCCACATAGAGCCCACAATTCATTGTAAAAGAGAGCGATAATTTATAAATTCTCTCGTTTGTTTTTCTTTTGTTCTCTTTCATTGTAAATAAGTTATTCAATGGAAGGAAGAAAGAATTTTGCGACGAACAAACTGACGGCCACAGTGGGAGACATCTCATTTACTGAAAAGAGATCGTAGCGCAATCTGACATGGGAAAGATCGGATCTGTTTTTGATATACTTGGCGTGGAGATCGACCAGCAGAAGTATGAGGAGTATCTCTCCTCTGGATCAGGTACCCTGACCGAAACGTGGCGCTATCGCCTCGTGAGCTCCAATACCCGTAAATCGGGAAATCGGGAATCCACCGTTAAACAGGGACCCTTGGAGCCCATGGCTATAAAGCCGATGTTTGGGCAGCAAACTCTAGCAGAGGAAGGTCTCCTTGCTGGCGGAGAAGGCCCAGAAACTGGTTTGACCAAAACTCAACTTCACAATTGAAATCGTCGAGTAAGGCAGAGAGCCCTTAAAGGCCGCGTTAAACGCAAGGCTAACAGAGTGGCAGAACGCGAGGCTATTGCACCCTGCGAACTGGCTTGCGTTAATCGCAAAACCAGTCAAGATTGCGTTAAATGCAAACTTATGACAGAGCCAACGTGTGATAGAAACTCTTCACGCGAGACTAAAACTGAGCTAAGCGTTAATCGCGAAGCCAGTAAATTTTGCGTTAATCGCAAGGCTTGCTAATATATGTAAATCGTGAAGTTAATTGCGTTAATCACAAAGAGAAATGCGTGTGTAATTTTCCACGTGAAGTAATCAATCTTAAACTTGAGCAAAGCATTAATTGCGAAACCAAGGATTCTTTCGTTAATCGCAAAGCTAAGCCAGCGTGTGATTATTCACGCGAGGCTAAGAAAAAGTCCGAAGATGAATTTCTTCAGAAACGCCAAACCAGTATAAAATGTGAGGTTAGCGTAAAACGTAAAGCTATCTTCCAGTTTCGCGTAAATCCTTCAAAAGGCGAAGCTAACATCCAGCTTTGCGTAAAACAGCCTGAATATAGAATCAAGACTGATAATCGAATTACTGGATAACAATTCGACATTATTGACTCTAAGAAACTTCAGTGGGCCCCTGGACCCTCTAAACAACCAGGTGGGCCCCATGATTTTTCATCTGAGGTCACCAACCTTAGAGAGTAGTTAACAAAGAAGAGAAGTGCAACTCAAATCCAACCAAATTCAACTTGCCACTGTGAGCAGCTCATAACAGTGGTATCCGCCGTATTAGATAATTATTGCTACTGCAAGAAGAGAGTATCAGTGTTTGATAGGATAACTGAGTCAAACCAAAACACTCCAAAAAGA
Organism: Dracaena cambodiana; assembly: GCA_036321105.1. NCBI lineage: Eukaryota > Viridiplantae > Streptophyta > Magnoliopsida > Asparagales > Asparagaceae > Dracaena > Dracaena cambodiana. The sequence goes on from JAYEPQ010000017.1 coordinate 17,105,620, forward strand.
ATAAAAAGTGATCTTAACGACAAAACCAAAAGAAAAGAATGGAAAATGGTGACCTCTAACATGGTTGGCAAGGGTAAAAAAGTCATAGATAAGGAGGATGAGTCAGATTCAGATGATGAAGAGACTCATCATTTCACCTGGCTCAAATCAGGTACTGTCGTCCCTCGAAATTACAAGAAACTTGTAAAAGGTTCTTGTGATGACGATAGCGACAACTCAACCATATCTTCACCTCGCTCTTCTGCATCTTTCTGACTGCAAAAATTAGCGTCACACATGGTGAATTAGTCCGACGATATTTATCAGAGGCTTGAAGCGCAAGAGCAGATGATCCAAGATCAACAAAAGACTATCGAGGATCTCGAAATGATGCTCTTAAAAGTAGTCAAGAATACTCAAAAAATAGTCGAAGATAAAACTAAAACTTTTTCCTCAGAAATACCACCAAAGAAAGACGAGGAAATACCGTTTAAAATGAATGAACACAATAAGGAAGAAAAGGCTTCTTCGACGCATGAGGAAGATGGCAAATACTCTTTCCGTGATCCTCATGAAGAAAAGATCGAGAAATTGCAAAGCCAACTAGATGTCCTAATGCACAAGAAAGAATTAAAAGAATCGGGAGTTTCAAGACCGTACCCGCTTGAGTGGGATTTCGCACCATACCCGAAAAAATACAAACCCCTCAAGTTAGAGTGGTATAACGGGAAAGGATCCCCTAGTCAAAACATATATTATTTTCTATCTCAAGCAAGACATTTGATGGATAATGTAATAACCACTTTTCTTTTATTGCATTTACTTCTTCTAAAAAAATAATAATAATAAAATAAAATAAATTAAAATCTGAAAATAAATAAATAAAGAAAGAAAAAAAGGGGGTTTATTTTACTATTATGATGAGGATCTAGAAGTGGTTGAGATCAAAACAAATTCATAGATTACCCATATCCAAAAATTTGTTATTTAAATCTTCAACTAACAAGATTATATCTCAACCTTCAAACCTCCTAAAATTCAAATAAGAATAAAATAAAGTCTTTTCCTCTCTTCTGGAACGGAAAGAACTTCAGAACGTACAGGAAGGAGGGAGAAAGGAAGCAGGGAAAGAAAAAGGAGGAAAGAAGAGATTTGGCAAAAGTGAGTTCTTTTAACTCACATAAACATGATATTATATATATGGTTTATATTGATGAAATTTTTTTTATTTATATTATTTATTATAGGTAAAAGTATATTTGGCAAAGGATAAATTGGAATTTTCTACCATTGTCAGCTTGCTTGATTAGTTAAATAAGTTTTCAATAGGGTAAATTTTTTCGACCAATTTCATCTTTTATCAAATAAATATGGTCCGCGGCCGCCAATTAATCCCCTAATTCATCTTCTTGTTATGTTGTCTAGGATTCCCCTTCCTAGGGGTTTTCGATTTGTTTTACGAGGGAGTATGATTGCTAATATGTAGAAATTATAGGACCGTTGACCAAACGATAGAGTTCTTAACTACAAAGTCTAATGACTGAATCAATAATTTAATGATTTTTTTTATGACTGTGAGTTATTGTTATCCATGATTAATAATATGCAGTTAATAAGGATCAATATTATTTTAGGACTCAATAATGTTAGACAATATTTCATCAGTTTGATAAGAAATTCTGCATCATTTGATTTAACAAATTGTGCTTGTGTCCTTTTTAGAATTTATTCTGGGTTGATATGTGTCAGAGTTTTAGATTGGTACAGTTTCTCATTTTTTTTTTTTTTTTGTGGCTTGGAAATTTTGAGTCGTATAAGAGATTATTGCTAGATGAAAGAGGTTTTTAGCGAACCCATTTTGAAGGTCCCTGAATTTGGAGCACTTGTTGTTCAAGACTCATTGCTCATGTATTATCCACATGCTCTACTAATTTAAGGAGTTCCCTCTGTGAATGCCTTATGATGAGTCAATTAGATAGTTAAATTGTTCTGTTTCTCCTCCAGTGGGCCCATATCATGATCACGACACACAGGTCGCTAAAGTTACATTTATCTCATCCCCACATGCACATAATCTGTCTTCTTCTTCTTCTTTTTCTGCTTCTTCTTCTTTTTCTGCTTCTGCTTCTTCTCTTTTTCTGCATCTGCTTGTTCTTCTTTTCTGCTTCAGCTTCTTCTTCTTTTTCTGCTTCTGCTTCTTCTCTTTTTCTGCGTCTGCTTGTTCTTCTTTTCTGCTTCTGCTTCTTCTTCTTCTGCTTCTGCTTCTGCTTCTGCTTTTGCTTCTTCTTCTTCTTCTTCTTCTTCTTCTTCCCTTTTTCTGCCTCTGCTTCTTCTTCTTTTGTTTCTTCTTCTTTTTCTACTTTTGCTTTTTCTTCCTTTTTCTGCTTCTTCTTATTCTTCTTTTTCTGCTTTTCTTTCTCCTTGCTCTGTTTGGTTGCAATGACAAGACAACTTTGGGAAAATTCTAAATGCAAACATATTTTACTAGTGAGCACCATTTCCCCTATGTTGTAAATCACTTTACTGTATAGCATGTGGTGTGCATTTAGAATTACCCGCAACTTTGGAGGCCTACGATGCCTGGTTTGGGGGAAATTTTATTTGCGCATGCCAATGTTCTCTTGAGGCGCATGTTTGAAACTTTGCTAAGTGAGCCCCTTTTGAAATGGAATAATATTTTCCAGCTATCTAAAGACTCGGGTCTCTCTGACTGAAACCTTATGCCCAAACTAGGCCCTATTCTTAGTAAGTAGCCGTTGCACCCATTCACAAGCATTTGAATAAATTCTACATTTAAAATAACTACGGTTGGTTTTAAAAAATTTATTTTTCATAGTAACCTACTTCTAAATTGAATGTTTTATGCTCTAACAAAAGAAAGAGGAAAATGAATATTGGAAACAAAATCTGAAAAGACACCGAAAATTATGGTATTGGTGATAGATCATTGACTATTGCATTGTATATTATTCTTTATTGTCACTATTGTTGCCACAGAATATTGAAATTTAATGATGATCACCAATCCATTAAACTAAACTAAATAACTTACACTGGGATTTGGGAAAAATTAAGTTTCATATGAATTAGATGGCTGGACGTAACTGTGCCACTGTTTTCCATTTTGGGAGGATCGGGATAGACTCCGATCATTACTGCGCCACTGTTTCCCGTTTTGGGAAGATCGGGATAGGGCCAATCAAAATTACTGTTCCATTTTTTTGGGAGCAGACGAGGATGCGTTCAGACTAGCTATACTCATATTTTCTTGAATTTTCAAATACCATAATAAAAAGACATCAACTAGAAATAATAATAATAATAATAATGATAACCACGTAATACCTTCTACCTTTAATTTGCATGACTATCCATAATATTGAGTTGTTATTGTTAATTTTTATGTGTTTTACTATTTAATATTAGATCACTTTACTGACGATTCTGGTTATGCATGACTAGATGCAGACATTTATCAAGAAGTAGATTCACAGAAATAGAACAAGATGTGGCATATTTTAAGAAACAAGCCGATTTATAAGAGTAATAAAGTTTATAGTTAATTACTTTTATTTTAGGAAACTGTAATAAGTGCATATGGCACTTCATTTAGTTTTATGTGAGACAGTTCGTTTATTCAGAAATAATTTATTTGTAGTGACATTTTGTTGATTTTATTTAGAGGAAGTTTGTTATTACTTTGATTTAAAAAAAATTATCATTTATTTATGTATGTTATTCATATTAAATTGCCTTGCAACTGTAATGTTATATTTTGAGGCTTGTCGAGTTGTCATTCGATTCCGAACGTTTCAACTTTCCATACTACGGAAAGTGGGGCGTTACAGATAATGTCCAGTAATGACCAAGGTATTCGCAAGTACTCTGTAAGGGCCTTACTTTCACGTGGTTTATGCAGTTGCCCCTAGGTACTATTAATACCTGGTAAGATATTGATAAGCACTTTCTTGCACGCTTCATTGAGGATGACACCGAAATCTCGGTTCATTCCCTCCTGGCAACAAAGCAAGGGGAATAAGAAACAGTGAAAGATTTTATAGAAAGATTCCGGAAAAAGTCCGTGCATTGCAAACATGGAATGGCCCAGGAAACTCTAGTGGAGACTTTCAGGCATAATTTTAAGACTAACGTGCTGCTAAAGATGGGAGTCGTGGAGTCTAAGATTGGAAAGATTTGCTCAAACAAGGAGAGCAAGTGGAGGATTTGATTCGCCGAATTGAAGAATCTCGCGGTATGAGAAACCCTGGAAATAATAAGCCGCACCCGCAAAATAATAAGAATAAAGGAAAGGCCGCAATGGCATCTGATGCTGCTCCAAAGCAAGCGAATCCTTCAAATCCAAGACCTCAAAACCAAAATTGTGCAAGTCAAAATAGGCCCTGACAGGAGAGGACCTATAGTTTAAAGCGGAGTGTCGGCGAAAAATTCTGGAAAAGCAAAGCAGATCCACGAATTCAGAGACAGAAGCCCGCAACTCATCGGATCCGCGAATCTAAGAAAGTGAGGTCCGCGAATCTAAGAAACTGAGGTCCACGAATATAAGAAAATGAGGTCCGCGATCTAGACGACGGAACAGGTTCGTGAATCTAAAGCTAAGATTCGCGACACTACCCATAGTTTTCGGGTGGGGGATTAATACAAAGTCACCCGACCCGAACAGAAGAATTGCCATCTCGGATTGTGGGAATAACTGCCAAACAAATGCAGCGGCGTTACTTCGATCGTGGGAATAACCACCTAATGAACATGGCGGCACTTCTCAAGTAGTGGGAGCTAACGGTCGAGCAAAATATGGCGGGACGTTACTCCAAGCCTCCTACAAAATGCAGAGACAGAGGAGAGCAGGAAAAGGGGGAGCTTCTTCTGAAAAACTATCTTTGTGATCAAGAGCCAAAAAAAAAAAACCTTTCTTTTCCCTTTAGCCAGCTGAGAGAGATTGTACGGAGTGTCAACGGAGAGCAGGATCGTCCTCCATGGCTACCTAGAAATCCAGCCTTAAACAAAGAGGGAGAGCAATCTTCCTCATCTTCTGTAAACGGGAAACCGTTCGATTGTAACCCTTTTATTGAAAAGATTTCGATATAAAGAGCGTGCAACTTTCATGGCGAACAGAAAATTAGCGACTCTGCTGGGAACTACCATCACCTCCGGTGACTTGGTGGTGGCTCAATCCGACAACATTCTAATTGGTAGTAGGTCGACTCGCTCACCATTTCCGTCGACCCAGAAATGTATGAAGAATTTCTTTCTTCAGGCTCCAAGAGCCCTACTTCCCTAAGGGGATACCAAAAAATCTCCAAGGGGTCAATTCCCAAGGAGATGGCAATAGCCCAGTTAAGGGAATCAACGGACCAAGCTAGTCCGAAATCTCCTTCCTTAACAACGGGCTCTCTGCCAGTTCCGACAAAGACTCTTGATCTCTCAAGCAAAGTGGACCAAAGTCCTCGCTTCAACAAGGGAAGCGACCACCATCCGCTCCGCAAAGCTGTCATGCAGAGAAGGAGGTTCCTTCCACTCGTACAACAAAAAGAAACCTGAGGAGAAGCAAAGTACGTGCCCTTCACAGGAACGCGCAACAAAAGGGAACTGTCAACTCATCTCGGCAGAAACCTACCATCCAAATATGGAAGCCTAAGGGCGAGATTGGTCAAGATGCAAAAGGATTCACTCACGTTTCCTACAGGAAGCGGAGTGAACCCGTCAAACTTGTCCACAATCAATGCGGAGCATACATTCGCGTCCCAAGGGGAAAATCTGAAAAAGCTCGCGAACCCCAAATTCGCCGAAGGTGCATGTCTATCCGCAAGGCTGAAACTCCACCGTCCCTAAAGTTATCTCTCACAAATGAGCCCATCACAAGGGACTCCAGTGCAAGAGATCTTAGGGAACTTCTAAATAGAAGAAGAGAAGAATCCTATGTATCTCAATGCCACTGTGAACGACTGATCAATACAGTACTGTCTCACTGTCATTGTTCAACTCATGCCCGATCCTCGGTGTTTTGTCGATTGTCGTCTCCGTCAACATCGTCATCCCAATTGGAAAAAAGGAGACGACGCGGGCTCGAGTTTTCTGAGCCGGAATATCCCGCGATGACCTCCAACATGGTAAGCGTTGGAGAAAAGAAGAAGAAAAAGAACGTGAAGAAAGTCTCCGAAGAAGAAGCTTCTGACCCGGAGCTCTCTTCGAGTTCGAAAGACCCATCCAACGAAGAGCGAGGAGTTTTTCAGCACACTCGACTCAAAAGTGGGGTGGCGATCCCTATGAATTATAGACAGATGGCGGGGATCTCATCTGATGAAGAATATATAGCCAAGTCTGTTATGGCTGAATCACAGATGTCTGATTCATTCTTAGAAGACTCTGCCTCTGCATATATGATGCAGAACAATATCCCAGAAGAGTTCATGCGGAGAATGGAGGAGCAAGATAGGCATATCCAGCAACAGCAGAACGCCATCAGCGAGCTTAAAGATATGCTACACGTTCTGATGGAGTTAGAAAAAGCTAAACTGAAGAATACAGGAAAGAAGACCGAAGAAGAAGGTCATGGTCCTCATAACAATCGAGAAGAGGAAGAACATCATAAAGATGATGATAACCGCTCCATGCACCAGGAGGGAAACGCAAATACTGTCTGGATGGAGAGCTTCCAGAACCAACTGATGCCCTCATGCATAAGGGCGACCTACAAGAACTGGGTGTAGTAAGGCCATATCCCATGGAGTGGGAAACGGTGTCGTTCCCAGAAATCTAAAAACCGTTGAAGCTCAAATCGTTTGATGGTAGAGGATCGCCAAACCAACACCTCTACTATTTTAAGTCGCAGATAGGGCATTTATCCGGAAATGACCCTATTATTACAAGAATATTTGTTAGTACCTTAATCGGGCTAGCTTTTGAATGGTTCCGGAGATTAGAACCGGGAGCCATCAATTCCTGGAGCGACATGGAGAAAGCCTTTCTCACTAGATTCTATGAAGATGATATGGAGCTTCTAGCTACTAAACAAAAGAAAGGAGAGTCAGCTCGGAACTTCATCAAAAGGTTCCGGAACGATTCTCTCAGATGTCTGCATGGGATGCCAGAAAAGACCCTGGTAGAAACCTATCGATATAATTTATCGACCAAGGTTCTAGCCAGGATGGGGGCGGTGAAGTCCTCAACTTGGAAGGATCTCGCCCTACAAGCTGAAGAAGCTGAAGAAATTAAAGAAGAAGAAGGCGAGGAGAAACCGAAGCGAAGTGGTGATGACAGCTACAAGTCCCGACCCCGAGGGTATAAGGGAAAGGAAACAATGGTCACTGATGCGCCACAACCCACGAAGACTCCCCTGAAACTTCATCCTCAAACGCGAGTGCTACAAAAGCAATACTCCTTTAAGGATGAGCACACGAAGACTATCTTCAGCCTCCTCATGAGTAAGAAGATGCTGAAGTTGCCAGAGTCTAAACGTCCAGAGGAAGCTGGGAAAGTTAATGATCCTAACTACTGTGTCTACCATAAGATCATTAACCACCCCACCCAAAACTGCTACATCCTTAAAGAAAAAATTCAAGCCTTAGTGGATGCTAATGTCATCAAGCTTCAAGAGCACCAGAAGAAGGTGACTGCGAACATGGTGACCGTCAAGTTCGGTAAAGCGCCCCACTAGATAGAGTCAACAGTTCAAGATGGAGTGCAGCCCATCCATAAAGGCACAATACAAGTCGTAAATTTTGATCCACACCAACAGTAAAAGAAACGACTATTCCCCTTTGAAACTGATAGGGGGGAGATACTATGGGTACATCCTGATCTCCTAAATGATGAACAATGGAGTTCCAGTTCATCTGGGAAGAAGCGAAGAGAGAGAGTCTTCACCTCCAATATCGTTTCCGTAATTCCCGAAGACGATGAGATCATTCCTGCTCTGACCGATTCGGAAAAAGAAATCGGAAGTTCCTTGGTCGCTGATGCAGACCCTCCCTCTGTGGGGACCCGTTCGGGAAAAGATTACTTAAAGAATTACGGCTAAACAACGGGTTCTCAACCATCTCCAGAGAAAGTCAAGCAAAAAGAGCTGAAGTTTGACAAAGCTCTAAGTAAGAAGGGAAATGAACTTGCGGAAGACGCGCGAAAGTCATTCCAGTTCGACATCCTAACATAGTTGGCCAATATCCCTGCAAGGATAACCTTGTACGAGCTCCTGAAGCTCTCCAAATCTACTAGGGAAGCTTTAAGAGAGGCTCTGCAATATTCGGAAGTGTTCTTGGCGCAAATACCAGAGATGATCAAAGAAGGAGAGTCTCTTTGAGCGACATGTCACCAGATCTCTGGTAAAAACATCCCTTGCGTCACCTTCTCTCCGGAAGATATGCAAGTCAGGAGTAATAAGCATCATCGCCCTTTGTATTACAAGGGATACATAGGATCTACAGAGATTGATCGTATTCAAGTTGATCCAGGCTCGGCCTTGAGCATCATGCCGCGAAGGATGCTACGATATCTTGGAGTGCCGATGAACAGATTAGCCGCAACCAACACTACTATCTTCGGGTTCAATGCTAACGGTAGTAGACCCCTGGGTAAAATAAAGCTCAAGTGTCAAATTGGCGACGTGAAAAGGGAAGTCACGTGTTACGTGATAGATGCAAACACATCATACAATCTGCTATTGGGGAGACCCTGGATCCATAGCAATCTAATCGTGCCCTCCACGTTACACCAATGCATGAAGTATGTCGATGAAGACGCGAACGTGAAGACGCTCATTGTGGAAAAACAACCCTTCAAAGGAGTTGAAAACTACTTACTGACGCGTTGCTGTATCAAGATGTATTTGGTGTCGCAGATCGGCCCATTCAGGATGACTCTGATAGTGGCGAAGAGGCTGATACAAAATCAGGATCCAAAGATTCGGAATCCGAGGATGTGATTTGGGATGGTGAGCCCATTGTGATAAGCCTCGAAAGCCTTGATGTAAATAACGCCGTTCACTCTGATGGTGAATGGGTGATACATGAAAATCTGGAATTTGCTTATTCTTCTGGTGTTGATTTTGAGCCCTCAAGCACTAGTACAGATGCATTTAGCGACTGTGTAAATGAGATATATTCTCTGACTTCTTTCAAGCACCTATCCGATCATCCTTATATGAATTAAGTGATAACGTTGAAAGTGCTGACCAAGTTATTTTTGAGGTCCCTCTCAAAAACGGAACCCAAAAGGCCATAATATTTGGAAGAGCAAGTCACAAGAACAAAGAGAAATGTTCAGATTCTGAAAAAGAACAAGAAAACCCGAGATTCCTGCGGAATAATAAAGAAAATGGGATACAATCTGGCCGAAGGCAGGGGTTGAATTTCGGAAAAGGAAGGAAGACAATCCTTCAACTTTTTGTCCCCAAAGGAAAGACACAAGACTATTACCAGAAAACCGGTAAGGGGTTGCGATGAGTCACCACTTTCGAGGCCTCCTCAAGCGACAAAGCTGAGGAAAGACAGTACGATCATTCGTCAGAATCATCATGCTGGGATTCAGATGTCAGCACAGGTGTGATTTGCCACGAGGTATCAGCGAACATGGCTATCCAAGAAGACGAAGATTTGGAGGAAACCTCACCAGTAAGAGACGACCTTTGGGACAAGCATCTTAATATGGAGTAGGAGATTCAGTTTGAACAGCGGGAGCCCCCAGCTGAAGATAAAGTGATCCAAATCAATATGAGAGATGAAAAGAATCCTAAACCCATATTTATAAGTGAGAACCTATCCTCGGAAGAAAGGAAGGAATTGATATCCCTCATCCGCGAATACATTGATATTTTCGCTTGGAGTTATGAGGAGATGCCAGGGTTGGATCCAAGTGTGGCCGTTCACAAATTGAAGATCCGACCAGAAGCTAAGCCAGTAAAGCAGTAACAACGAAGATTCCGCCTAGAGATCATGGAAGCTATAGAAGCTGAAATTAAAAAGTTGATCACGTCAGGCTTTATTCGTGAGGAACAGCACCCTGATTGGGTCACAAATATAGTTCCCCTGACCAAGAAAAATGGAAAAATCCGAGTCTGTATAGACTTTAGGGATTTGAATGAGGCTTGCCCCAAAGACGAATTTCTATTACCCATTACTGATATTATGATAGATAATACTTGTGGGTATGAGCGCATGACGTTCATGGATGGATTCTCGGGATATAATCAAATAAAAATGTATCCCGATGATGAGAAGCATACATCCTTCAGGACACCACTCGGAGCATACTGCTATACAGTCATGCCCTTTGGCCTAAAGAACGCAGGTGCTACGTATCAACGCGCCATGAATGCAATTTTCCAAGAGCACCTCCGGAAAACAGTGGAGTGCTACGTAGATGACCTAGCAATTAAGAGCAGAAATAAAGAAGATCACTCGAAAGATTTGAAGATAGTGTTTGACCTCATGAGGCTAAGTCTTTCCTGGGGGTCCTGTTTGACCTCAAGATGAATCTAGCTAAGTCTTTCCTGGGGGTCTCTAGTGGGAAGTTCCTCGGCTTTGTCGTAACTTTAAAAGGAATACATCTTGATCCAGATAAAGTCAAAGCTATCCAAGACAATCCACCTCCCCGTAACCTCAAAAAGTTAAGAGGGTTGCAAGGCAGGCTGGCGTACATTCGCAGATTTATATCAAATTTATCTGGTAAATGTCAACCTTTCACCAGATTGATGAGGAAAGGAGTGTCGTTCATCTGGGATGACGCATGCCAAAAGGCTTTTGAAGAGATCAAACAATATCTCACGAAGCCACCAGTGCTCGTGTCCCCAGTTTCGGGAAAGCCCTTCCAGTTAGATGTAAGGGCTATGGACCATTCATTGGGCGCTTTGCTAGTGCAGAAGAATGAGTCAGGCCATGAGCAAGCCATTTACTACCTCAGCAGAATGATGATCGGGGCGGAACACCGGTATAATCCCGTGGAAAAAGAATGTCTAGCGTTGGTGTTTGCAATACAGAAAATGCGACACTACTAAGTTGGACAAACTATCCACGTTGTATCGAGAGTTAACCCTCTGAGAATATTAATGACTAAACCCGGGTCATTAAATTCAAGACTATCCAATTGGGCTATTTTGCTATCACAATATGATATGCACTTCGTCCCACAGAAGTCTATCAAAGGACAGGCCGTGGCCGACTTCTTGGCCGAACATCCAGTCCCGGCATCCTCGAGGTTATATGAACAAATCCCAGGAGAGTTGGAGGAACGGGATTTAATTCCAGAAAAGGATGGTTCGAGAAGGTCTTCCGAATCAAATACGGTTTCGAAAGGTGTATAGCAACTTTTCTTTGATGGTGCCTCCCGAATGGGATCCAAAGGAAAGACGACAGCGGGGGTGGGAGTTGTTCTCGTCTCTCCTCGCAACCACATTATTCCTCAAGCTTACTCATTGACAAGCTCGTGCTCCAACAACGTCGCGGAATACAACGCCCTCCTAATCGGCTTAAGAATAGCCAAACAACTAGGGGTCAAATATTTGGAGGCATATGGGGACTCTCAACTCGTTGTAAATCAAATAAAAGGGGAGTACGAAGTTAAACATGAAGACCTCCTACCGTATTATCATGCGGTGATCAAGGTCGCTAACGGTTTCACTGGTTTCTATATCAGCCACATAAAGTGCCACCTCAATAGTTATGCGGATTCGCTAGTTTGCTTGGCTGCTACATTAGCCTTGCCCAAGCATGCTAAAAGGCAAATTATGGTAAGCAGCAAGGAGTTGTTCTGTTCAAAGGATGAGCTCAAAGAAGAAGCGAAAAAGCCACAAGAAAACGAAGCTCATGCTGGCATTCAGAGAAGGGCCATCCGGTTTTACTACAACGCGGAACTCCAGACGTTGTACAGAAAATCCTACGACGGTGTTTTACTTCGCTGTCTTTCCAACCACGAAGCTCAAAAGGTATTCGAAGAAGCTCATGCTGGCATCTGCAGAGCACATCAGCCAGGACCGAAACTCTGGAATAGAATCCGAATGATGGGTTATTATTGGCCTAAGATGATGATAGAAGCAGTCAACTACGCCAAGAAGTGTAGGGCCTGCCAAATACATGCAGACTTTATACATCAAGCTCCAGAATATCTCCACCCGACGGCTACATCATGGCCGTTTGAGCAATGGGGTATGGATATCATAGGGCCAATTTCTCCGCCATCAATGAGAGGACACCAGTTCATTTTGGCCATAACTGATTACTTTTCAAAGTGGACTGAGGCCATCTCCCTGACCGAAGTAAAATCGTCAGATGTTATCAAGTTCATCAAGCACCATGTGCTTTATCGATTCGGGGTGCCTAGAAGAATAATTCATGACAACGGACCTCAGTTTGTAAACCAAGTGTATTCCAGATTCTACAACAAATATAGGATCGAAGATGTGGCTTCATCGCCATACTACACTGCAGCCAATGGTCTAACAGAAGCCTTCAATAAAACCATTGTAAAACTTTTTAAGAAGTTTGTGTCATCCAATCAACGGGATTGGGACGAAAAGCTCGGAGAGTGTCTGTGGGCATACCGAACCACAGTCCGAACTCCCACCAATGCCACGCCGTTCTCCTTGGTATATGGATCAGAAGCGGTCTTGCCTTTGGAGATCCAAATCCCTTCATTACGAGTCGCATTAACAACAAGGATGACAGAAGAAGAAAAGCATCAGTAAAGGCTCCAAGAGTTAGAAGCCTTGGATGACAAACGCTTAGAAGCTCAACAGAATATCGAGCTATACCAGGCGCGGATCTCCAGAACCTTTAATAAAAAGGCTAAACGAAGGACTTTTAAGAAAGCTGATCTGGTCCTGTCAGTTAGAAGACCAATCAAACAAGCCAGAAGCCTAGGGGAAAGTTCCAGCCAAAGTGGGAGGGACCCTTCATCATTGATACGGTCTACTCCAACGGGGCGTATCGGTTGACAAAGCCTAATGGTATAAGGTCCTAATGCCAATCAACGACAAGTTCTTGAAGAAGTATTATTCTTAGCAAAATTGCAGAACACCAGTTATAATACGGCCTGGGCAGTTCTATGCTAGTCATGAGCAAATAGTTTCTCTGTAATCAGAACTTCGTTAATGAAAGTTCTTGGTGCCGGACTAAAAAGCAATTAGTTCGCTAATTAGATTTTTCTTCATATCAAATTTGCCAAGTTAAATATTACTCTGGCGAACCAGATTTCCTTTTTCCAAAATTTGCCAAGTTAAAAATTACCTCTGGTGAATCAGATTTTTCTTCATATCAAATTCGCCAAGTTAAATATTACCTCTGGCGAACCAGATTTTCTTTTTCCAAAATTTGCCAAGTTAAAAATTACCTCTGGTGAATCAGATTTTTCTTCATATCAAATTCGCCAAGTTAAATATTACCTCTGGCGAACCAGATTATCTTTTTCCAAAATTTGCCAAGTTAAATATTACCTCTGGCGAATCGGATTTCCTTTTTCCAAAATTTGCCAAGTTAAAAATTACCTCTGGCGAATCAGATTTTCTGCATATCAAATTCGCCAAGTTAAAAATTACCTCTGGCAAATCGGATTTTATTTTTTTTAAAATTTGCCAAGTTAAAAATTACCTCTAGTGAATCAGATTTTCTTTCTATCAAAATTTGCCAAGTTAAAAATTAACTCTGGCGAATCAGATTTCCCTATCCATCAAATTTGCCAAGTCAATAACACATTTGGCGAACCAAGTTTATCAACAAGAAGTTCTTTCATTCATAATAGTTTTGGGTACTTGGAAAATTGTGATTCATTTCGAAATTATCAAGTTAACAGTTACCTCTGGTAATTAACATCAGAATTATCTTTCAGATACTCTTAGTTACGTAGAAAGAAAAGAACTTCTTTATTCATCATCAGAACAAAATTACAGAGAATTCTCTACGTTCTATACAGCCAATAAGAGTAAATACAAATCACTAAAAAAAAGAAGGGGGAAACTTACTTCTGTAACCGTCTCTTTCGGCATGGTTCAGATCAAAAAGTTTGCTTCTGCAGGCCCTTCTTCTGGAATGACAGACTTGCTTCTGTAATCGCCTCTTTCGGCATGGTTCAGATCAAAAAGTTTGCTCCCTGGCCTCCACTTCCAATTTGCTCTTGCAACCTCCTTTTTTTTTTAAGGATGGCTTAAAAAGCATAATCTTGTTTCTTCTTTCCGACCACAATCAGGGACCTCCTGGTTGGTTCCCCCAGTAATGATGCCAGTGAATTGATTAGTTCAAAACTGGGCATACCAAATGCAAACCCCAGCTATATAGCTGACGGGTTGCGCAAATTCAAGGTCCTGGTCATTAGTACCCCAACCTTGTGGGATACTAGGAAAGAAGAAAAATAATGCCCCAGACCCGAAATCTTTTCTCCCATGAAAGATACATGAGACCTTCCAAGCCCTTGAGGCATTGGAAGCAATTACGAGCTCATTGGGTCTGGGCCATTGTTAAGGAGAATGACTACGGTTATCTCCTGCAGCCGAAACAAATCCTTGTTAAAAAGAAAGAAAAAGAAGGAAGAGGAGGGTATGAATCAGAAGAAGAAGTATACCTTAATTAAGGAAAATAACTACGGTCAGAAGGACCTTGTCGGTGAGACACCCCGCTGGATTGATGCAGTCTGGAGGTCTTGTGACGTGCCAACTCTTATCCATCACTTCGATTGAAGAAGAAGAAAACATAGGTGCGCTGGTGGATCGACTACAAAAGAGAGAAAGAGAAGAGAGTCAAGAAGAAATTTTCTCACGGCTGAATGATCCTTCATTGAAGAGAGCATGTGCCTTATATAGACGAGCAGCTAACTGTGACCTCCAGTTTAGAAGAGATAAGACCGAGATCTTCGGTCAAGATTTTCAAATCAGATCTCAACAGAATTTATTACTATTGCATGGGACGCTTAGATATCGCAACCTGGAGATCTCATCATTAATAGAGGCATGCAACGCTTGGAATTCCACGCCCAAACGGCTGCATCCCATGACTCGCAGAAGTCTCTACAAATTCTGAAAAATCTGCGGTCTATTCCGCGACTTCCAGACGAAGCATCGCGGACCAGAATTCCGGAGCCCGGGTCGCGGGTTAGATATGGATTGTGCAAATCCGCGAACCCCTAAATTCACGTGACTTAAGAAAGTCGCGTAACAGATATACAGATACCAGAGTTTTACGATGGTTCGCAAACTTCAGACAAAAGATGGCGAGTTCGTTACAAATCTTTGAAGAATAACTGCAAAATCATACCTCGGAAGGCCAAAATGAGGTTCTCCATAAACGACAAGGGAACTATTACAGAAAAAGGAACCTAAAACAGTGTACACAAGAGTTTTACAATTCAATGGTTCAAAAGGGCCTTTATTTTCTCCTCCGCATCGTCAATGTTTTGTTGAAGGGTTTCATAAGTTTGAACAGCGGCCTGACGATGTAATTCCTCATCACTGGCGAAAACATTCTGCGTTGTAGCAGCCTCCAGTGTAGCCAATTCAGCCTGTATCTCTTGGAGATCTCTGGTTGTATTGTCCTGCTGGCGCGATAAATCGACGAGATTCCTCATTGATTCATAGCGCTCCTTGGTTATTTTGGCCAAGAAAGCTTGAGCCTTAGCGATGGTCTCTTGAGCCTTAGTAATAGCTTGGTCATGGCCCTTGACAATTGAAGCAGCGGCTTCCACTTGAAGAACCAGAGATTCGCGATCTGATTGACATTATCTAAAGAGGCCTTGCAAACAGTTGCCTTCTCTTGAATCTCCTTCTGAGACTTAAGCTGTTCCTCTTTCAGCTTCTGGAAAATGATTTTCACTGTCTTAGATTTATCAGCACTTCTGGCTTTCGACAGAGATTCAGCATGCCTTTGAAGCTGAGTTATCATAAGCCTAAAAGGAGCAGCTCTATCCTCTCCACCAATGCTAACAATACCAGTTAGATAAATGTTGAGAATATTGGCAATTGAAGCAAAAGGAACCCCCTTTAGTATTTTATCGATACAACTATCCAGAAAGTGAAGGAAAGTCTCTACTGTGTCCTTCAGCAAATCACTCTCAAGCATGTAAATCTCTGCATGAGAAAGAGTAATACTGGATGAGGCAGAAGCGGGTTGATCCGCAACAGGAGGAATGGCACCTCTAGAGATCTCCGTGAAGCTACCAATCATAATCTCTTGAACTGCAGCAACAGTTGGAGTGGTTGTGGCCGAAACCGTAGATATGGCAGCCGAGGGAATCACTGCTTCTGAAGTATCAACCGCGGCAGTAGTAACTTCGGTCGCTCCACCAGTGTCAGCTCCCGTGATGGTATTGTCTGGTGAAGTCACCTTCGCGCCCATGCACTCTAAGTCCGAAGTCAAAACTGGAGCTAGCAAAAAAAAAAAAAAAAAAAGAAAATTGATAGTTAAGTAATACAGTATCATTTGATAAAATGGCATAATTGCTGAAGAAAGAAGATGAAGACCTGAAGGTTGGACGCTGGATTCCCCAAGTCCGTATACCTCAAGACCAAACACTTCAGGCCCGTATACTTCAGTCCGAACATCCTCGCTCAAAAAGACGTATTTACCATGGTCTGAGGGAGGAGTAGAAGAGCGAAACTGTCACTACTGGCGTCATCATCATCGCCCCATTCATCTTGGTCTTCTGAAGGAGGTGCTGCTTTTGGGGGATCTGATGCGCGAGTCTCCCCAATGATTTGCACTTCATCACATGTAGTGCCCTGAGCAACAGGAACCACAGAGTCCTCTTGTAAAGCCGAAGGAGCACTAACTTCAACGTCGGCCTAGCCAATAGGAGGAATAGAATCCCTTTGAGTAATGAGAGCAGGGTCATTGCAAAGAACGGGTCCTTGGTTACGACGCCTCTTGAAGGAGCGGAGAGTTAAGGAGGAGTCATCTTCATCCTCTTTGGATTCTTCAGTGAGGGACTCAGTGACTGGAGTGGGTGTTGCAGTTCCTATCCCAGACAGGCTGCTCTGCGAATTAGTTCCCTGCGGAATGGTAGGCAAGTCGCTAAGACGCCTTAGTCTCTTTCGCTTATGTGACGATTTCTCGGGAGAAGACTGTGATGGAGGAGAAGTCTTCCTCGACGTCGGATCGGGAGAAGCATCAAGGGAGGCAGCCTGAACCGGTGCGTCAGTGTCCTCTTCCCTTTGTTCCGATTCATTAGATGTGCTGTCCCCCCTGAAGTCCTCCATCCCTGCCACTTTCGTGCTGCCGGCCTTCTTTTTCTGGGCATACCAGGATCTGATCTCCCGCAGACTGGTATGGTATATGTTGAAATTCTGAGGAGCAGAGTTAGCATCCGCAAACCATTTACAGAAGCAGAAGCTCATACTCGAGTTCGGGGTATTGAGCGGAAGATCAAATTTGGCTTGAGTTCCACCTGCAACGAAGTAAAACCAAGCTCGAGCTCCCTCAAGAACATTCCCAACAAAGCTTAATTCTCTATTGGGATTACCAACGTAAAGCTGATCATACCCAAACAGTCGGGTAAAACGACTCGGGTAGTAAGGTTCTATATAGCAGAGGTTTCCTAAACGAAGGACCAAATGTCCTGGGCAGATGTTTATCAACCACCAGAAACATCCCGAGGATAGGGTAGTAAATTTATCAACGTCAGCAGTGTCCGCGAATTATTCCCCATATCCAGCATTCGTGAAGTATGGGAAACATCTGAACAACTCAAAAGTTAAAAAAAGACGAAGGGTTTTGCGGATCGCGGCCATGTAGCCCCCTTTCCATTGTGACCTCTCGTAGTGCTGCACTTTGGGAGCACTTAAGTCAATCTGCGAGTCTGCAGGACTCATCAAAGTCGGGCAATGTAGAACCATCCAAGCCATCAAATAAGTATAAAGGAGTTCTACACGAGGATTAGGAGTCTTGATGATAGGGTCTCCTTTCTTCCTCTGCTCCTTCACATTGCAGAATTTATCAGATATTCTTCTGAATCCGCTTTGGATACTGCATACCATAGCGGACAACAAACTGAGTCGCCTACCCAATGCCAGTAGAATGGCTGGGTATACGGCCCCAATGGTTATGTTTTCCTGCGAAAGAATAATACACTTTTTCAGCCAAACCAGCAAATAACCCGCCAAGAGGGCAGGGTCAGATAAGGGTTGAAAGGCCTGATAATGAAAACTCTCAAAGGACGTCCCAGCTTTGAAAACGTCCTCGTCAGCTTCGGCAACATAAGTATCTGTCCTGAAGCTTGCAATTCTTCTCTCAACCTCCTTTTCAGAAACTGGAGGAAAGCGAATGAAGTTCGGATTACTCCTAGAAAAATTAGGCAGAAGATATTGCAGCTACTTCTTTGGCTTCAAACTACGGGTGCCCGATGTGTGGGTGCATATATGATAATGGCAGAGCAATTCCCAGTAAGTATCATAAGCCAAAGGGTCTTGAGTCTTCAGCAGATGGAGTTCTTCTCCAGTAGGGACGTACTCTTCATACGGGACGTCTCCCATAGGCAAGCCCGAGAAATCATGCATCTCGTGGAGGGCGAAACCCAACTCGCCTCGAGGGCAAAAGATTGTACAAGTATCAGGATTATGCAATTCCAATAAAGCAAAGAAATGGAATTTGTTGGCGGGAATGCCGTGCTGAACAGCCCTGATGGCGCGATACAGCCCCGCATGATGAAGCTGATCTCTAAATGATGGCAAAAAAAAGTCAGTCAAGACCGCCCACTCTCCTTTCGAAGAACAGTGAACCCATCCAGGGGGACGAAAGTCCTGAACAGGAAACTCTCCTTGTGCATTGGTAAAACGGTGCAGAAAAGTCTGCGCGATTATAGGAACCTCGCCTCTGGGGAGGTCGTGTTTAAGCAATCCCGGCAGCAATCCACGAAAGCTCTTCCCAGTACCACGAGGAAAAGCACCTTGAGCATTAAAGCCTCCCAACAAGATACCGTCTTGTGGCCTGTTTATGTGCCAGTCCATTCGCCTGGGCACAGAAAGGGACTGAAAGAATAAGAATGGATAAGATCTCTCCATATTGGGGAGAAACAAGTGGCGACCTTCAACTTGGCGAAGCCATTTATAATCGCCATCTTCCAAACCACTATTGGACATTGAAATATGGTCCCCAAATAAAAAGACAGGTTTGAGCAACGGAGACCGATTATCTCCTTCGAAAGATACATTGGTCATCGCAATGTTGAGCGAGAAGGGTGGAGAATCTTGTCTTCTCTCTCTTGGTTATCTGAGGCTGTACAATGGGGAAAGACATGACCAAATCTGAACTCTTTCTTCCCATCATAGCCGTCAGAATATCCGAAATAATGATCCTTTAGCCAAGGATTCAAGGCGTAATCAACTGCAAAAGACATTCAAATTCAAGACAAAACAAAAAAAATGAGAAAGGGACTGTCTTTCGACCTTTTACCTCCAATCAAGGGTTCCTGCCGACCCACTATCGAGCTAGATGTAGCTTGAGGATCTTGACAACTCTCGGCAACGGTGTCGGAAGAAGAAGCTTTCTTCGGCATCTTTTGTAGAGGGAGGAAATCTCTCACACAAAAAATCAGATAGAAGATTGAAGACGAGAAGTCTAAGGAGTCCAAACGAAGAACTCAGATTTCAAATTTCTCGAGTTAAGGGCAACCTCTCGTAAAGTGGAGGTTATATAGCCGGTGATTTGACGGCCAAGATCTCTGAACAGACGTGATATCCGGCTTGAATCGCGTGGATACCTTTTCATTTAATGCGGCTCAGAAAAACGCTTCGAATCTGACGCCATGGGAAAGCAACCGCCTGCCAGCCTTCACGCAAAAGCCCGCGACCCTAATACAAAGTCGGTTTCTCCTCAAAAAGCGAAGCTCGCCACCCTAATACAGAGCCGCTATCTTCTCAAAAAGTGAAGTTCGCGACCCTAATACAGAGCCGCTTTCTTCTCAAAAAGTGAAGTTCGCGACCCTAATACAGAGCCGCTTTCTTCTCAAAAAGCGAGAGTTTGCGACCCTAATACAGAGTCGTTTTCTACTCAAAAAAGAAGGCTCGCGACCCTAATACAGAGTCGCGCCCCTTCCGAAGACAATTTACGACCCTAATATAGAGTCATTTTCTACTCCAAGATGAAGGCTCACGCCCCTAATACAGAGACGTGTCCCTTCCGAAGATAGTTCGCGACCCTAATACGGAGTCGTCTTCTACTCAAAAATGGAGAGTCGCGCCCCTAATACAGAGACGTGTTCCTTCCAAAACAAGAGTTCGCGACCATAATACAGAGTTGTCGTCTACTCAAAGATGAAGAGTCGCGCCCCTAATACAGAGACATGTCTCCTCAAAAGCAAGAAGCAGTAGTGGTACTAATACAGAGTCACAGACTTCAAACAAACGCAATGGAAGTTCTAATACAGAATATTATATCCAAAGTATTCCCAAACTCCACAAAGAATCATGAGAGTTTTGAAAATTTTGGAGGGGGTTTTATCGGCGAAAAATTCTGGAAAAGCAAAGCAGATCCACGAATTTAGAGACAGAAGCCCGCAACTCGAAAATCAAAAGCCGAAAGATGCAGGGAAAATCGAAAGCCGGAAGATGCAGGGAAAATTAATGACCCTAATTACTTTTTATACTACCGGAATGTCGGACACCCGACCAAGAATTGCTATCATCTTAAGAACCGAATCCATGTATTGATAGAAGCCAGAGTTCTGACACTAAAAGAGGAGCAGAAAAAAATTACCGCCAATATGGTGATCCTGGTTGTAGGAACCAATGAGTTCCCCGCAGGAGTAACTCCGGTACCATCAGGAAAACTCATTGTGAGGAATCATGACCCACATGAGATGGCACAAAAAGGACGTACTCCTGTGATGACGCAAAGAGGTGAAGTCATGTGGGTTCATCCTGATCTTTTGCAGGATGAGCGATGGACCTCATCTGATGTCCAAAGAAGGAAGCGGACTAGCAATACTATTTTCGCAAACATCAAAGAAGAATATATATAGTTGCGAACGCACTGACAGACTCAGAAGAGGAGGCCATAATTATGGCCACCCACCAAGATGAGGCATGTTCCTCTAGTACTCGGTTCGGCAGGGCTTATCTCAAAGATTATACAAGAGTAGGCCCTAAGAAAATATATGCGGAACCTACAAAATAAAAAGGACTTCATTTCTAGAAGAATCCAAAGAAAGATGAAGAAGTCAAAAAAGCCTCATTCCAATTTGACATCATAGCTCAGTTGGCTAATATTCCAGCTCGAGTTACACTCTACGAGTTGTTACAATTATCAAAATCAACTCAAGAAGCATTAAGAGAGGCTTTGGCAGACTCTGAATCTTTTCTGGCGTAGATTGTCGAACCATCTAATGAGGAACAGATTCCTGCCCCGCTATCACCAAGTGAGGAGCCAAGTCCCACGAATAACTTTCTCGCCAGAAGACATGCAGGTGAGAAATATAAAGCATAATAGACTTTATATTTCACCGGGTATGTCAGATCCACGAAAGTAGACCGCATTCAAATTGATCCAGAGTCAGCACTAAGTGTCATCCCAAGAAGACTGATACACCTACTAGGGATCTCACCTCATCTCCTCACCCAAACAAATACTACGATATATAGATTTAATGCCAACAACAGCTGTCCCCTAGGTAAGATCCGACTCCGATGTCAGATCGGAGACTTGAGGACAGAAGTTACGTGTTACATCATTGATGTAGACACATCTTATAACATTCTTTTGGGACGACCATGGATTCATGACTATATGATAATTTCGTCGACTCTCCATCAGTGCATGAAATACTGTGATGAGCAAGGAGAAGTCCGGACTTTAATTGCAGATAAACAACCATTTAAAGGGTTGGAGAATTATTTTACTGATGCAATGCTATATAAGCCGGCCCATAAGATCCCCAAAGAATCTGGACAACCCGACGATAGCGGCAACAAAACAGATACTGAATATTAATCCCCAGAAGAGGATGGGGGTGATTATGAGATAAAGCCTAATATTGACTTTAATGGAATTAACGTAACCAAAGTTGCTAGCGATGAAAACGAATGAGTTATCAATAAAAACATAAAATTGGCTTACGAGCCTGCTGTTGCTACATAATCTGAACCTTCTTATACTTCTACCGAGGCAGATGGTCTGTCCAAACTTGAAGTTCTGGAAGCATATCACTTGCCAATCAGGTCGTTCCTCTTTTCTCGGTCCAAAATAATGAAAGGACGAGACAATTGCTTTGAAGTACCTTCTCGACATGTATCTCAGAAACCTATTGTCTTCGGTAAGGTGGTTGCGTCACCAAACCAAAGGCAAAGTAGTGAAAGTGATGAACAAATATCACCTCAATTTCACTTCTATGAACAAAAATCCCAACAGATAATGGAGAAAATGGGTTATAATTTTACCTAGAAGCCAAGATTAAACTTTGGGAACGGACGATGAAATCTCTTACCCTTATTTAGACCAAGAGAGAAAAGCCCGGACTACTACCATAAGACTCGAAGGGGGTTAGGGTACGTATCCACTTCTTTAACACTACAGGAAACCTCTTCGACTAACGGAGATGTTTATCCATCAAATCACAATTTCGATATAAGTACCGGTGCTTTGTTTCAATCTCTAGCTGCAAATATGGTTTCAGCCGCACCCGAAAGTGATGAGGAACCAATTGACCTTCAAGATGAGTCGGGTTAAAAATGTGGATACTCTTTGGGATGTCCGTTTTGAACAACGTGCCCACCCATTGAAGACAAGATGATGCAAGTCAACACAGGGACTGAAGAGCATCCAAAACCCATTTTTATAAGCGACACACTAACTCCCGTATAGAAGGAGGAGCTTGTATCCCTTATTAGGGAATACCTTGATGTGTTCTTATTAGGGAATCTCCAGATCACTATGCACCGATTAAATAATAGAGAAGATGCCAAGCCAGTTACACAGCAGCAAAGGCGCTTCGACCGGACTAATGGAGGCCATAGTTACCGAAATTAATAAGCTTATAACATCAGGATTCATTCGAGAAGAACATAATCCTAACTGGGTGGCGAATATAGTGCCGGTTCGCAAGAATAACGATAAAATCTGGATATGCATTGACTTCCGGGACTTAAACGCTGCATGCCCTAAGGATGAATTTCCTCTTCCGATTACTGATGTAATGATTGATAATACATGCGGTTATGAGAGGATGTCCTTTATGGATGGCTTCTCGGGTTATAACCAGATTAAAATGCACCTAGATGATGAAAAGTATATGGCCTTCAGAATGCCATTGGGAGTATATTGTTATACAGTGATGCCCTTTGGATTAAAGAATGTCAGTGCCACTTATCAGCGCGCAATGAGCATTATATTTAAAGAACATCTGCGTAAAATCGTGGAATGTTACGTGGATAATTTGGCTGTCAAAAGCAAAAACAAAGAGGATCAACTTCGGGACTTAAGGACAGTCTTCAATGTCGTGCAAAGGCATCACCTAAACATGAACCCTGTTAAATCCTTCATGGGGGTATCCAGTGGAAAATTTCTTGGGTTCGTGGTTACTTCAAAAGGGATTTTTCTTGATCCCGACAAAGTAAAGGCAATCAAAGAAATGCCCCCGGAATCTCAAAGAGCTAAGGGGGTTATAAGGAAAGTTGGTTTGTATTCGCCGCTTTATTTCTAATTGTTCGTAGCAAACTTTTTGCTTCCTTCCATTGGAATAACTTAATTACAATGAAAGTGAACAAGAGTAAACAAACGAGAGAATTTTTAATTTATCGCTCTCTTTTACAATATAAAGTGGGTTCTCGTAGCGATGGGATCTATCGAGTAGCTCCTTTGGACGATCTGATGCGGAAATCTTCCCTCTCGATGAAGATAACGGTCGACTCTTGATTTTTCTCTGCTGATCTTGATGGATTCAAGGCTCTCACGCGTAACTTGAACTTCACAAAAGCTCTGAAAAAAATCCCCTAAGGCTTTCTCAAGAGGTTATTTATAGCTTTGGACCAATATGAGAGTTTTCAATTGACTAGAATTGGAAAGTAGCTGTTCATCAAGAATTTTAATCAAATATCTTAATTTTGATTTAAATATCTTGGTTTGGAAATCTGATTGGACTCAATTGGGTATTAGATAAGCTCAAATCTCAATCTCAATCAATTCAGAATTCAAATGAAATCTGCTCACGTGGAGTTAACGCGGAGCTAAAAATCTTCAAAATTTGGAGCTATGGATTAGCTCCACATTTTACTCAATCGCGAGACTAAATAGCCAAAATGCGGAGCTACGGAGTTAGCTTCGTGTTCTTTGTGGAAAATTCCTTTTCACTTAGAAATTCTCACTACCAACAGAACCCCCTCCAAAGTTTTCAAAATGGTTTAGAACTTAACAAATTTTGAAATACTTTGGATTTTCAAACTCGAACGCGGAGTTAATAAACACCAAGTTATCTTCGTGTTCTCATTTTTCACGCAAAGCTAATAGCCTCGCGTTTCACTGAGCAACCGCTCCGATCCTCACACCTGTTCGCCGCAAATGTTTTGCTTCCTCCCATTGAATACAACTTAGATTACAATGAAAGTTAACAAGAGATAAAGAGAACAAACGAGAGGATTTTATAATTCAATCTCTCTCTTTTACAAAATATCGTGTGGGATCTTTGGCGATGGGATCTGTCAAGCAGCTCCTTTGGACGATCGAACGTCGAACTCTTCTCTCTTGAAGATAACGGCCGACTGTAGATGATCTTTTCTGGTCTTTCACGAACTCAAGGCTCTGTGCGTAACTTGAATTCTCTAAGAGGAAAAGATCTCAATTGCCGAAAAGAACACAAGAAGACCTCTTAGGGTTTCACCAAGAAGGTATTTATAGCCCCCAGGTCAATGCAAGAGTTCTATCTAAATAGAATTCGCACTCATCAAGGATTCCAATCAAATATCTTAGTTTTGATTTAAATCTCTTGATTTAGAGTTCTGATTGGATTTGATTTGGGTATTTGGATAAGCCCAAATCATAATCTCAATCAATTTGAGATTCTGGTTATCTGCTCACGCGGAGCTAATCGCATCAAAATGCGGCGCTAAATAACCAGAATTCGGAGCTATTAATAGCTTCGCATTGTACTCAAACGCGAGGCTAAAACTAGCTAAACGCGGAGCTACTGAGTTAGCTCCGTATTCTGTTGTTGAAAATCCTTTTTACTTAGAAATTTTCACTGTCAACAGAACCCCCTCCAAAGTTTTCAAAATGGCTTAGAAATTAGCAAATTTTGAAATACTTTGGATGTTCAAACGCAGAGTTAAAATACCAAGTTTACCTCACGTTATGCTCGTCTACGCGGAGCTAATTAGCTTCACTTTTTCAGTGAAATGAGTAATTGCTTCATTAATTTACTCTTGAATTTCTACGCCGAATATCAAGAGGCGGAAATCTTTTTTAAATAGAGTGTTTGACCCATCTCCTTCTTCATTTGAAGAGTTTGAAGAATTCGGAGCTCCGGCAATCGAGTGACTCATGTCGACGAACAATCTTCGACTGATCTTTCCTCAATTCTTCATTTAGGATGTTGCTCCAGAAGAGTACGGCTTCGCGCATGGTGGTCGGCATTAGCGGCGATGGCAGTGGCCATGGAAGTAGACACAACGGCGAACCAGTTCATGCTGTGTCTTTTGAAAGTAAAAACCTTAACTTTTGGTCTCTTTAGAACCATTCTGGGATGTTTTGGCTCGTTTTTACCGGCCAATTGCTTACTTCACCGGCGAGATCGCCGTTCTCTGGTTGTAAGGCCTGAAGGAGAAGGAGGAGTCAGAGTGGAACTCTGATCTTCTTCTACGCGAAGTTATCGCGTCATCCTCGCGCTTGAAACGCGAGGCTATTTTGATTAGCAGTCGCGTTCTAACACGAAGCTATTTTAATTTAGCAGTCGCGTTCTAACGCGAGGCTATGAAAGAGAAGAAAAAGGCAGAGAAAAACTCTGTTCTTCCTCTACGCGAAGTTATCGCGTCATCCTCGCTTGAAACGCGGGGCTATTTCTTTAGCTGCACGCGGAGTTAGCTTAGCTCCGCGTTTTTATACTTAGAAAATTTTCCAAGTTTCGTCAAACTCCTAATTCTTTTTGCAGTGAACAAGATTCAGTCTGATGACTTGCTGATATCTCTAGCCATAGTGGAGTGTAGCTTTTCCCTGATGTATCTTCAAAGGCTGGCCGTGCACCGATCTTCATCAACAAAAGTGACTCTAAGGAAGCCAGAAGCATATGCTTTACAACATAGTTGCAGGTTTCAAGCTCTGGCTCCTAAAGGTAAACTTTTGATGGAGTTATAAGAACTCTGCGGCAACCCATTAAGTTTTCTTGAGGACCATTTCTGTTAGATGACAATCTCTGTTGCTTTCCAAAGCGAGAGAGATGATCATCTAAGGGCTTGTAGCATGTCGAATCCAACTTGTGCATCTTCATTAGGATTCTTGTAGCAGTATCTTCAGATAATCCATTAAAAACTTTAAACAGATCATAGTTGATATTTGCAGAGGAGATCTTTTGCATGTGAACCATAGAATTGAGCTGGAAAAGAATCTCATCAGCGATTGGCCAGGCAACTTGCATTAAATGGCGATGACTTGCACCGGTAAGCTCAATATTCCGTAGAGGAAACTCATCGTCGAGTTATTGATAAGTCGACGAATAGGTTGAAGCTTTTGGGAGAGCTATAACTCCCTCTTCTTTGGTAACTTTTTGTTTTATGAATAAAGATAACTCTTTTTCTCTTTATCTGTTGGCTTCAAGAATCTAAGTCAAATCGGGGGCGGCTCAAGGCTCATCTGTGTAACTTGAACTGCACACACCAAGATGATTGGATGAGAATCACCAGATTTCGACAGAGGTGTCTAATTGCACATGCCTAGATTATGATGAAGAAGTCCAAGTGCTCATATGCGTAACCTGAACAAATGGAGGCTGTTCAAAGCTCTCTTGCGTAACTTGAACTGGGCACACCAGATTTCGGCAGAGGCGCCCAATTGCGCATGCCTAGAGTTTTGAAGAAGTTCAAGTGCTCATCTGCGTAACTTTAATAAGTGGAGGCGGTTCAAGACTCTCTTGCGTAACTTGAACTATATCTCACTGTCAGAGGTAGAAACTTAACATGACAGAATTTATGAGATTTTTAGCAAAACCCCAGCTATCAACGGATTTGATTAGCCTTTACCAATCGCCGTTTGCGTTGGGCTAGCCATGCTATTCCCCTCAGCATGGTGAGTTATCGAGGAATTGATTTCCTCTCCCATTTGCCTTTAATCAGCATTGGGTAGTTAACTTCATACTTTTACCCCCAGTATGATAGGGTTGGCGAGGAACTTGATCTCCTCTTCCCTCTGCTTTAACAGCATTGGGCGATTGATTTCATACTTTTACCCCCAGTATGATAGGATTGGCGAGAAACTTGATCTCCTCTTCCCTCTGCTTTAACAGCATTGGGCGATTGATTTCATACTTTTACCCCCAGTATGATAGGGTTGGTGAGGGACTTGTTCTCCTCTTCCCTCTGCTTTAACAGCATTGGGGAAAAAAATTTATTTATAGCACCCAATTAGCCATTCCAATGGCTATTGAGAATAGCAGAAGCATGATATTTATCATCGTCAATATTTTCGGCACCCCCAGCCAAATCCGGCTGCTAACCAATGAAGACGATTTGATCACAGCTGTGGTTCGGAGCGTACCCAAGGGGCTAGCTTGCAAATGCGGACTGCCCGTGCTTGGTGTCGATATTGGCTTCCCTACTGGTACAGGGATCGCTCTGGCAGGGAACTCATTGGTTCCTACTACTAAAGTTGCCATATTTGCATAAACTTTCTTTTGTTCCTCTTTGAGTGTGAGAATCCCAGCTTCTATCAATGCCTGAATTCGGTTCTTAAGAGGATAGCAATCCTTAGTTGGATGCCCGACATTCTGGTGGTACAGGAAATAGTTAGGGTCGTTGGTTTTACCAGCGTCTTCTGATTTTCTATTTTCCGGAAGCTTCAACATGCCCTTTCTAAGGAGGAGATGGAATAGAGTAGCTATCTGCTCCGTCTTGAATGTATAAGTTCTATCTTGTCGGGGCCTATTTTGACCTGCACCTCTCGGATTTTGAGGTCTTGGCTTTGGATCTGCAACTGACGCCATCACAACCTTCCCTTTATTACTAGGATTCTGTGGATATGGCCTGTTATTCATAGAGTTTCTCGTGCTACGAGATTCCTCAATCCGGCGAATTATATCTTCCGCCTGCTCTCCTTGCTTCAGCAGATCTTTCCAAGTTTTGGACTCTACAGCTCCCATTCTTATCAGCACACCTGTCCTGAAGTTATGCTTACAGGTTTCCACCAGGGTTTCCTGGGTCATACCGTGTCGACAATACACGGATTTTTCCCTGAAGCGTTCAATGAAACTTTTGACCATTTCTTCTTCTCATTGTTTCGTCGCAAGGAGGGAATGAACCGATATTTCGGTATCATCCTCAAAGAAACGCTCCAAGAACTGCTTCTCGACATCATACCAAGCATTTATGGTTCCCGGGGGCAACTGCATAAACCATGTAAAGGCAGGTCCTCGCAGGGTGCTCGCAAATCTTTAGTCATCACGGGATCATTTCCCATTAGATGACCTGCCTGCGATAAAAAGTAATATAGGTGCTGGCTTGGGGACCCCTTCCCATCATATGACTCCAACTTGAGCGGTTTATACTTTTCGGGATACGGTGCCAAATCCCATTCAGGCGGGTATGGTCTTAAAACCCCCGATTCTTTCAATTCTTTCTTGTGCATTAGGGCATCCAGTTGGCTTTGCAATTTCTCGATCTTTTCTCCATGAGGATCATGGAAGAGTATTTGTCATCATCCTCATGCATCGAATAAGCCTTTCCTTCTTTAGTTTCTTCATTGTCTTAGGTGGCAGTTCCGAAGACGTTTTAGCCTTATCATCGGCTATCTTCTGGGTATTTTCGACCACTTTTAGAAGCATTAGTTTGAGGTCATCAATGGCCTTTTGCTGACCTCGAATCATCTGCTCTTGGGCTTGTATCCTCTGGTCAATGTCATCGGACCTGTCCACTGCGTGCTACGCTGATTTGCGTGGTCGGGAAGATGCACAAGATTGTGGGGAAGCTATAGCTGAATTATCGCTGTCATCATCATAAGAACCTTTTAAAAGTTTCATGTATATCCGAGGAGCGACAACGCCTGATTTGAGCCGGGTAAAATAATGAAGTTCTTCATTGTCTGCATCTGACTCATATTCTTTCTCCATAATCTTTTTGCCTTTGCTGACCATATTTGAGGTCACTGCGTTTAATTCTTTTTCTTTAATTTTATATCTCAGATCATTCTTTCTTCTCTTTGAAGTATCTTGACGAGACTCAGTTATTCTGTTAAATACAGACACTCTCTTCTTAGTGCAACAGTAATTGTCCAATACAGCTGATATGGCTGTTATGAGCTGCTCACAATGACATGTCGAGTGTGGTTGAGCTTGAGTCATATTTCTCTTTTTTGTCAAGGAATCTCTGAGATCGGTGACCTTGGGTGACGAAGAATCGGAATGCCCACCTGGTTGTTGAGAGGGTCCAGGGGCCCACTGAAGTTTTTCAGAGTCATTGGTGTCAACATGTTGTCCAATAACCCGATTATCAGCCTCGATTCTATATTCAGGCTGTTTTACGTGGAGCTGGATGTTAGCTTCGCGTTTTGAAGCATTTACGCGAAGTCGGGCTATAGCTTCACGTTTGACGCTAGCCTTGCGTTTTATGCTGGCTTAGCGTTTCTGAAGAAATTCATCTTCTTTATGCTTAGCCTCGCGTGGAAAATCACACGCTAGTTTTGCCTTGCGATTTACGCAAGAATCCTTGGCTTTGCGATTAACGCTTGGCTCAAGTTTTTATTTAGGTCTGATAGCCTCGCGTGGAGGAAGTCCATCACATGCTGGCTTATTTTGCGTTTTATGCGAATCTTTGCACTTTGGCCAGTTTCAGAGTTAAGTTCAGTAGCCTCGTGTGGAGAAAGTACATCACACGCTGGCTTATCCTTGCGATTTACGCGAGTCACAACTTCGCGTCTAGTGCGATTTTTACGATTAACGACAATTTGCCAATCATCTTCGCGATTTACGCTAAGCTGAGGCATCTTGCGTTTCTCGCAAGTACTACTGACTTCGCGTTTCTCGCTAAGCTCAGGATTAGCCTCGCGTGGAGAATCACACACTGGCTATAAAGAATCTTTATCCTCACGTTCCTCGCGAGTGTAAGAAATCTTGCGTTTCTCGCAAGTTCTACTGGTTTCACGTTTCTTGCTAAGCCCAGTAGTAGCCTCGCATGGAGAATCACATGCTGGCTTTAAGGAGATTTTATACTCACGTTTCTCGTGAGTGTCAGAATTTTTGCGACTAACGCAAATCTTATTGGCTTCGCGTTTCTCGCTTAGCTCAATAATAGCCTCACGTGGATTATCACACGCTGGCTTTAAGGAGATTTTATACTCGCGTTTCTCACGAATGTCAGAATTTTTGCGACTAACGCAAATCTTACTGGCTTCACGTTTCTCGCTTAGCTCAGTAATAGCCTCGCGTGGAATATCACATGCTGGATTTTCCTTGCAATCAATGCAAGTTGAGATTTTGCGTTTTACACGATAACGACTGGTCTCACGATTAGCGTGAGCTAGTTTGCGAGGGACCATAGCCTTGCGTTCTATTAGCCTCGCGTCTAAGGTGGGCTTTGAGGGCTTTTCGCCTTGCTCTCCGATTCCTATTTCGGAGTTGGGTTCTGGTCAATCCAGTTCCCAGGTATTCTTCGGTAGTAGGAAGCTCATCCTCTGCTAGGATTTCCTGTCCGAGCATCGGCCCTATAGCCGCAGTCTCCAAGGATCCCCGT
Organism: Dracaena cambodiana; assembly: GCA_036321105.1. Lineage (NCBI taxonomy): Eukaryota > Viridiplantae > Streptophyta > Magnoliopsida > Asparagales > Asparagaceae > Dracaena > Dracaena cambodiana. Next base: position 17,136,443 of record JAYEPQ010000017.1, read on the forward strand.
CTCTCGGTAGATACCTTTTTACCAGTTGCTCGGGTATTGGAGCGCATGCGATGATAGTGTCGCGTCTCGTCCAAGTCACCTGATTCAGAGGAGAGGAACTCCTTGTACTTCTGCTGATCGATTTCAATGACTAGCGTGTCTACTTCGGATCCGATCATGTCAACGTTCGATTGCGCCACAATCTCTTCATCAGTGAAAGAGATGGTTCCCACTGTGGTCGCCAGTTTGTTCGCCGCAAATGTTTTGCTTCCTCCCATTGAATACAACTTAGATTACAATGAAAGTGAACAAGAGATAAAGAGAACAAACGAGAGGATTTTATAATTCAATCTCTCATTTACAAAATATCGTGTGGGATCTGTGGCGATGGGATCTGTCAAGCGCTCCTTTGGACGATCGAACGTCGAACTCTTCTCTCTTGAAGATAACGGCCGACTGTAGACGATCTTCTCTGGTCTTTCACGAACTCAAGGCTCTGTGCGTAACTTGAATTCTCTAAGAGGAAAAGATCTCAATTGCCAAAAAGAACACAAGAAGACCTCTTAGGGTTTCACCAAGAAGGTATTTATAGCCCCCAGGTCAATGCAAGAGTTTCTATCTAAATAGAATTCGCACTCATCAAGGATTTCAATCAAATATCTTAGTTTTGATTTAAATCTCTTGATTTAGAGTTCTGATTGGACGTGATTTGGGTATTTGGATAAGCCCAAATCATAATCTCAATCAATTTGAGATTCTGGTTATCTGCTCACGCGGAGTTAATCGCATCAAAATGTGGCGCTAAATAACCAGAATGCGGAGCTAACGCGGAGCTATTAATAGCTTCGCATTTTACTCAAACGCGAGGCTAAAACTAACCAAACGCGGAGCTACTAAGTTAGCTCCGCATTCTGTTGTGGAAAATCCTTTTCACTTAGAAATTTTCACTGCCAACAACACCGAATACCAAGGGATGGGCTTTTTCATTTAAATAGATTCTTAACTCTTCTTCTTTTTCACTTCATTCGAAGAATTTTCAAGAGATCAAAGCTCAGGCGGTTTGGCGACCGACTGGATTTTTGCTCGATTCTTGTCGATTTTCTCCTAGATTTCGAAGCGAATGGCACCCAAGAAGAGCACGTCGTCGCGCGCCTCCTCAGCATCGACGGACGGTGCAAGCAGCCGCGGCAGCTGCCGCAGCAGTGGCCATAGTGGAGGCGTCGCCTATGCCACACCCATTGCAGGTAATAATCTCCCATTTTGGATCTTCTAGAATGATTTTGGAGTGATTTGACTCGGTTTTATCCTGCCAATCGTCTCCTTCACCGGCAAAACCATCGCTGTTCTCCGGCCGGATGGCTTGGAGAAGAAGAAACCTCTGGTCTTGTATGCGAAGCTATTGCGTTATCTTCGCGTTTTGTATTTTAACGTATTACGCGAAGTTACTTTTGACTTCCGCATTTTCCACGTGAAGTTATGGGTTTAACTTCGCTTTTTGTATTGACGCGAAGTTATTCTTTTAGTTTCACGTTTTGTCTTGACGCAAAGTTATTAGCTTAGCTTCGCGTTTTGTCTTGATGCGAAGTTATTAGCTTAGCTTTGCGTTTTATCTTTATGCAAAGTTTTTTTTTAGCTTTGCGTTTTTATACTTAGAAAATTTTCTTCTTTAGAATTTCTTCTAACTTCATTTCCTTCTTCTTGCAGTTAGTTATTCAGTGGATCCTCTCTGCTATAGGCACCACTTCGGGTTCACTGGGGGCGTAGACCTGGCGACCCAATTCCGTTTCACGACCGACCTCCCTGCCTTCAAGCGGGTCTGAGAGAACAGAGGGAGAAGTTGATCAAATATAGCCCTGCTACTGCAAGGGAGATCATCACCGATGCTCCCTTCGAAGTGATGAACTGAGAGGCCCTGGAGAAGTTAGCGTTCTTTTCTGGGGATGCCATGGAGCACTCTGACGAGATCCATTTCGAAGAAGAGAGTAAGTGGCTTCACTAGGCCGGTGATATGCTGATGTTCCTGCCCGAAATGGAACACAGCTACCCTCTGGTGTATCTGCAGAGGTTATCTTCCCATTACGAGTTAGACTGGGAACTAACTTGGGATTATGATGGTGTTGCGACTGGAAAGTTCGGTGCAAATGGGGCATACCAGGATGGTCCCACAAGGTGTGTTACTGGGCTTCTTCCTGGTAGAGTCACCAAGAAGTACCCAGTTGGGGAGGTCCCAATTCGAGCAAGGACCTTTCTCAGCGAATTCATGGCTAAGGGTGGCCAATACCCCGCCAAGGACTTCAGGATGCCTGGATGGATTCACTCGTTAGGTAATATGTGGTGGTTCCGGCTTGTCAAGTATGTGCTGGACATCCATGAGCAGACCCTGAAGGAGATTGGTCTCTGTAAGACCATTAGGAACGTCCAGTTTGGTTTGCCCCAGAGTTCGTATCATCTCTTTAGCCTTTTAGAGATGTACAATATCGAAAACGACACTTCTTCACGCCAGTGGGTGAGCTGTGACTTGCTCTCCATGAGATGTACGAAGTCTTGGGGTTATTCATGGGCGAAGTCCCCTATGAAGAAGACGTCCCTACCACCAAGGAGCTGAATATGTTAATGGTGAGGGAAGAGCACATCTATCAAATATACTAGGAGATGATGTCCCACTATCACATCTGTGCCAACCTTGCTGGAGCACGAAATCAAGGCATCGGTCACAAGAAGTGGACGGATTATCTTTACTTGAACTTGAAGGAGAGTCTCCCTATGGTTTGCGGATGCAAACCCGTTGATGTTGAAGAGATTAAACAACGCATCTCAGGAAGCCACCACTTACACCACCGAGTCCAATGAAGGAGGGTTCAACCCGGACACGGTCTTCCAAAGTTTCCACTACCAAGCCCAGTTCCCCATATTTGATAGGGGTTTACTTGCTGGCTTCTTGATGCTGTGACTGAAGAGATGCGTTGTCCCTTCATTGCCCAAGGAGGCCATTGCGAAGAACGTCGTCTATCCTGCCGTTCTCCTGGCTTACGGACGACCGTTTGGGCTTTTGCCGGCAATGGTTAGCAATCTCCAAAGCGGGCTTCGAGCCCTCTGCAATAGCTTTATTCTGGTAGAGAAGAATAAAGGAAAGCCTGCAAAAGAAAAAGCAGCAAACGAAACTGCTACGGTGATGACACCAAACCGTAGGGTGGAGATGCCCTATACGTATCTAATGGCGTGGCTAGTCATGCACTGCCCATTTTTAATGAGCGCTGCGGATTTTTGTCCGATCGACAAATCTTTCTTCGTTGAGAAGTACGAACGCTCTACGTGGAAGAGTAACTACATGTCGATCATCCGTAAGACACTCCGCCACCACCAAAATTATGAGATCTTCCGATACTTCCCGGATTTCCCTGGTGGAGAATACGATTCGAAGTTCAAGGATATTTTGGGAGGAGACAACTTCACCCATTTATCTTCAAGAGCATTCTGGTGGCTGTTGACCATCCGTCCCGGGCACTTGGTGTATCGTCAAGACACCATGTGCTACATAGAGCCATACATTCCTAGCCGATTTGCTCGTCAATTTGAATATTCACAGCTCTATGTAGAGAATCCGAATAGGGGACTGGCGTACGAGAGTAACCTGTATGCAGGAGCGCGAGGCTAGTTTCACTTCGTTGTTGGAGGAACCGGAGCTGAGTTCACGCTACCCCAGAAATCGCCGGAGCTAAGCATGACGTTAAGCTTCTGTACATCAATCTCTCCATCAACCATAGCTGAGCAAACGCTGATGTACCAAATCTCTCCATCAACCATAGCTGTTGCAAGGAGATAGAGGTCTTCTACTCTCACCGAAAAGGGGCGAAGAGAGTTAGAGTAAAAGGAATGGATGAATTTCTTGACACGGTGACCGATCAATCAGATGCAGACGATTCGGATGATGACGACGCTGGCGGAAATGATAACGCTAATGTTGGAGGTGCTCCTCAACCTGACACCACTTGTTCCTGAGGCCCCACCATAAAGTGCCTGGGTCCACTAGAGGCGAACCAGCTCGAAAGAAAATGAAGCTGGCTGGGGAGACCCTAGTGATTCCTAAAGAAGTAGCAGTCCAGTTTGCTACGGACCTTCTAGCTTCAACTATGCCAACAGCACCAGCAGAGGAAAGCAGGCCTGCTGAAGGCTCAAGTGCTACTGAGGCCAAGTTCCCGTCGGCTATGGAATCTGCCGAACACACTGCGACGCAACCTCTAGATAGCGAAACGGGTGTGCTTCTAGAGACGGCTACAGCTCCTCCTTCAAGTCTAACCACGGGACTTGTATCTACTGGTATGATTCTGGTTCTTAACTATATATTCTAATTTTTTATTCTTTTTTCATGTATGTGACCGTCTATTTTTTTGAGATCCAGGTAATCAGCTTCACTCGCCCATGCATTTGACTACTAGGGTGGAATCCGAGGAGCTAGTTGACTACTCAGGCACCACTGGCTCGGTGGGTGAACTGGATAGTTCAGCAGAAGAGTTCGGCATAGACTATTTTACGCAGCTCCTCACTCTGTTCCTACTTCGACTGCCGTTGTTGATGAACTCGAGAGTAATGATAGGACAGAGGTCGTCGTCACGGCTGCGGCAAGAGAGGCTCCCCCATCTCCACGCCTACCGTCACCGACACCGGCTATTTATTATGAAGATACATCTCCAGTCATCGTTGGCGTGCCGTCTGCTCCCCAACCAACTATACTAACACCTTCGACAGTTATAGCTGTGGAGACTCCATCCACTCCTCTTGCTCCAGCTCGCTTACCAACGGGAGATGAAGATAACTGGAAGTTCTCCTTTGAGGTTACTTCTGTTACAGGAGGAGCTTTAGGCAGAGACACTCCATCAAAATCTACCCCTGTTGGTCAAGTCACTGGAATGACTGGCACCAGTGCATCTTCTCCTCGGGTTCCCATTTCAGCCAGTTCCTTATTGGCTTTACTGGCCCCGCATATCATGAACTTGGTGTAAGGAAGAGCTTCCCCTTCATCAACTCCTACATAAGCCACTCCTCCCCCTGTGACATCTTCCTTAGTACTGCCTGCTCTGAAATTAGACACTGATGATCCTCTTGAGGAGTTCTTCAATCCTAGTGTCAATGATTTTATGCGGCTATTAAGGAGATGTATCGGGTTGATCCTGGATGGGAGGGACTTCCTTGAGCTTGGACGCCCAATGTTGTCCAGTTATCTGGATAATATTGAAAGGATTGGAGGACGTGACCAAGCAGCTCCTTACCGAGCCCACCTAGAAGCTTTGGAAGAGTAGGTACAGACGTTAAACATAGTTTACCAAGCGGATGTGGAAGCCATCACCGAGATTGAATTGGCGCGGCTGTGAGTAGAGCTGACGACTCGTCAGGAGGAGTTGAGGCGTCTAGTTGATAACTGGTCTCGGGAGTTAGTAGAACTGCGAGCCAGTCAAGAATCAGTCCTCAGAGGGCTAGAGATGGTGGACTTTGAAATCGAGGGGAGCCAAGCAACCATCCTCAGAGCCAGGGAGACCATTGCCAAAGCTCAGACTATTTTAGAAGCCAGGGAGTCTCGGCTAGAGGAGTCTGTGAGAAGACGAGAGGAGTTGATCCTTCTTAGGGACAGTTCGAACAAGAAGGCATGATGAGGAGTTGTTCTATTGAAGAATCTTGTCAGCGGTTGGCCCAGTAACTTGCTATAAATGACGATGATTTACGCCGGCAGGCTCAACATTCAGTAGAAGAAGCCCATCGTCGAGTTATTGATGAGACGACAAATAAGTTGAAGCTTCTGGGAGAACCGTAACTCCCTTGTTTTATTTTCTTTTATACATATTTTGTTTATTCTTTGTAATAAAAGGAACTCAATAATTTTTGAATTCTTTTTGTAACTTTATCCATATTCTTTCAATTCATGAATAAAGATAATTCTTTTGATTCTTTTATCTGTTGGCTACTTCTCAACAAATGATGACATAAATAATTTATGGTTTTGATAAAAACAGTCCAAGGCTCATCTGCGTAACTTAGATTGCTGATACCGGGATGATCGAGTCAAGATTACTGACCTAAGTAGAGCTCTTTCAATAGACATGCTGATAGTTTGGTGGAGGCGTTTAATAGCATACACCAGGATGATCGGGTTAGGATCATTGATTTAGACAGAGGTGCCTAATTGCACATGTCTTATTTTGATAAAGAAGTTCAAGTGCTCACACGCGTAACGTGAACGTGGATGGTTATACTTTTAGGGATAGAAATCAGATGTGACAGTTTTTTTATACATAATACTTTTTCAAAAATTTACCGTCGATCGGCATCATCATTCTGTCACCATTCTGGTTCATTAAGCGATAAGCTCCACTAGAGTATACTATCTCCATAATGAACGGTCCTTCCCACTTGGGCTCAAACTTACCCTTAGTTTTGTGGGTCATAACCATTGGCCTTTTAATAGCCAGAACCAAGTCTCCTTACTTGAAAGTTCTCTGTTTAACGTTCTTATTGAACGCTTGCGAGACTCGGGCTTGATACAACTCAATTTGTTGCTGAGCTCGGAGACGCTTCCCATCTAGCGCTTCTAGTTCTCGCAATCTTTGTTGATACCGTTCTTCCGTCGTCATCATTGTGGCTAATTGTTTGCCCAAAAATTGCATCTTTGATTCCATTGCAAAATTGATTGATTACAAGGAAATTGAGATTACAAAAATTCTAAGGAACAGGAACGAGAATATTGATGAATTCCCTTTTTTATGTGTGGGTTCAGGTGGCGATGAAGTCTTGTTAATGCCTCCGTTGACCGTCCGACTAGAAGAGATGGTTTTGCTCCGCTTCTTAATTTCCGGAGCTCGTGCGAAATCTTCCTAAAGTCCCAGAATCCAAAAAGTCCTTTCTCCGGACTCAATCTCTGTCTTTTATAGATCGAATCCGCTCTAAATCCTGCTCCAATCCTTCCTGAAAAATCGGATCACGAAATATCAGCGAAACAAAATAAATAATCGAAAAACAACGGAATCCCGCTGGTTGCACACGTGGGAGAAATTCCCGAGGGTGGGCTCACTTAGCAAAATCCTGTGGGTGGGCCCACTTAGCAATTTTAATTTTTTTTTAAAAACATTATTTATTATTTAAATTCTGTTTTATTATTTTTATTTTTTCTGGTATCTACATAACCCCCTCCAAAGTTTTCGAAGTTCTGTATTGAACCATACAGAATTTCGAAATACTTTGGATTTTTTTTTATTATTATTTTTATATATTAGTATTATTTTTTTTGCTATGAGGCGTGTCAAGAATTGGATAGATAGAGATAACTGTTAACATATTCAATTTTTCAATAACAAGCAGATGTATAATTTTAACGTGCTCATTAGATGACAAGCATAGGTATGATATTAACATGCTCATTTTAGGTCAAGCAAAGGTATAATATTAACGTGCTTATTTTAATCATAACCGTTCAATGACATCTAGTATGACGGATCAGAAAAAGACAGAGGTGACAATAAACGTGTCTTGGAGCTTAACCTATTCAGAGGATCTGGTCATGATAGGGACAAACTGACTAAACAGAGGTGACGGTTAACGTATTTAGCTTTGGAATCGGACTATCAGAGGTAACTGTTAACTTGATAGGGAGATGATTTTCGTCAGAGGTAATTTTTAACTTAACGATATCAAAAACAAATTTATCAGAAGCTGTAATATTGGACTTGATGAAGTGTGAATTTTCCTTTTCTGTCAGAGGTGAAATCTTAACGTGACAGGAGATTTAATCGGATTTTATCTCATTTGATTTTGAATTTTAATGTCAGAGGTATGATTTTAACTTGACAAATATTTTGGAGCGTCATTTGCTCTGTTGGAGAAAAATGGCAAGAAAAGTTTTGCTGTCAGAGATGAAATCTTAACGTGACAAGAGATTTATTTGATTAGGATTTTTAGCAAACCCCCAGCTATTAACGGATTTGATTTGCCTTTACCAACTACCGTTTGAGTCGGGCTAGCCATGCTATTCCCCTCAGTATGGTGAGTTGTCGAGAATTTCGTTTGGGCTTAAATACCAAACTTTTCCTCTTCCATTTGCCTTAGCGGCGCAGGGCAGTGACGTATCTTTATATTCGGATAAGAATAATGTTGTGACAGATTTGTCGTGGGATTTTTAGCAAACCCCCAGCTATCAACGAGTTTGATTTGCCTTTACCAACTACCGTTTGAGTTGGGCTAGCCATGCTATTATCCTCAGCATGGTGAGTTGTCGAGGGTTTCATTTGGGTTTAAATACCAAACTTTTCCTCTTCCCTTTGCCTTAGCGGCGTTGAGCAATTCATACTTTTTTTTTTACCCCCAGCATGATGGGGTTGGCGAGGTTCTCTTCCCGTAGCTTTGTTGGCGTTGGGCAATTCATACTTTTTACCCCCAACATGGTGGGGTTGGCGAGAAGCTGGTTCTCTTCCCTCTGCCTTAATGGCACTGGGTGATTCATACTTTTTACCCCCAGTATGGTGGGGTTGGCAAAAAATTTATTCTCTTCCCGTAGCCTTGACGGCATTGGGTGATTCATGCTTTTTACCCCAGCATGGTGGGGTTGGCGAGAAACTGGTTCTGTTCCCTCTGCCTTAACGGTACTGGGTAATTCATACTTTTTACCCCCAGTATGGTGGGGTTGGCGAGAAATTTATTCTCTTCCCTCTGCCTTAACGGTACTGGGTGATTCATACTTTTTACCCCCAGTATGGTGGGGTTGGCGAGAAATTTATTCTCTTCCCGTAGCCTTGTTGGCGTTGGGCAATTCACGCTTTTTACCCCCAGCATGGTGGGGTTGGCGAGAAACTGGTTCTCTTCCCTCTGCCTTAACGGCACTGGGTGATTCATACTTTTTACCCCCAGTATGGTGGGGTTGATGAGAAATTTATTCTCTTCCCGTAGTCTTGACGGCGTTGGGTGATTCATGCTTTTACCCCAGCATGGTGGGGTTGGCGAGAAATTTATTCTCTTCCCGTAGCCTTGTCGGCGTTGGGTAATTCATACTTTTTACACCCAGTATGATGGGGTTGGTGAGAAATTTATTCTCTTCCCGTAACCTTGACGGCGTTGGGTGATTCATACTTTTTACCCCAGCATGGTGGGGTTGGCGAAAAATTTATTCTCTTCCCGTAGCTTTGTCGGCATTGGATAATTCATACTTTTTACCTCCAGTATGATGGGGTTGGTAAGAAATTTATTCTCTTCCCGTAGCCTTGTCGGCATTGGGTAATTCATACTTTTTACCCCCAGCATGTTGGGGTTGGCGAGAATTTTTTTTTCTCTCCCCATAGTCTTGTCGGCGTTGGGTAATTTATTTTTTTTATATATTTTTTTTAAATTTATTTTTTGATTTTTTTTATGGGGGTTTAAATTAATCGCCCTGAGCTCGTCTTGGGAATTGTTGTGAGTCCAAGTGGTACCTTTAGACCACACACATTAAATGTGCCGGAGTTAGCTCTAACTCCTTTTTTGTTTAATTTTGAGCTGAACTGCTCCAGCGTCAATCAACGCTTGAATTTTATCTTTTAAAATAAAACAATTCTTTGTAGGGTGACCTACAATCCGGTGATACAGGCAATAATTGGGATCGTTAGTCTTCCCTATCTCTTCCGGCCTCTTGCTTTCCGGCAATTTGAGCATCTTGCGTTTGCTGAGCAGATTGAACATAGTAGCAGTATGTTCATCCTTGAACGAATATTGCTTTTGAAGCCTGGGCGACCTTGCTTGAAGCCTGGGTGATTTTGCTGTGTTGCTTTCTATCGCCATTGCCAGTATGTCTTTCCCTTTAGAATGGGAAAAATGAAATGGAGATTCATTTGTATTGCCTCCGGTTGCAGACTGCTGCATTTTGAGGCGTCGAAGTATTTCTTCGACCTGTTCACCCTGCTTAAGCAGATCCTTCCATGACTTAGATTCGACCGAGCCCATCTTGTCTAGGATATCGGTCAACAAGTTATGTCTGCAGGTTGCCACAAGCGTGTCCTGCGTCATGCCATGTGGGCATCGAACAGAAAGCTCTCGGAACTGCTCGATATAAGTTTTGACCGTTTCGCCTTCTTCTTGCTTGGCTGCTAGCAAAGATAGTATAGAGACTTCTGTATCATCTTCAAAGAATCGGGCTATGAACTCATGTTCTACATCAGCCCATGATTTAGTTGTTCCTTGGGGTAGCTGCATGAACCAGGTAAATGCGGGCCCCCGTAAAGTGCTCGCAAATTCTTAGTCATAGTTTGATCATTCCCCATGAGATGTCCTGTCTGCGAGAGGAAGTAGAAGGTGTGTTGTTGCGGCGAGCCTCTACCGTCGAATGAATGAAGGTTCAACGGTTTGTATTTTGCAGGATAGGGTACAGTCTCCCATTCTATAGGATAGGGACGGACTACCCCTACCTCTTGCAATTTCTTTCGATGAAGAAGAGTTTGTAGTTGATTCTCCATCTTCTCTATTTTCTCTGCGTGAGGGTTGATGATAACCTTCACTTTCTCTTCCTCTCTTGAATGAGGAGGAATTTCTTCATTCTCGTCCTCGCTGTCCTCATTTATTTGGACATGTCGTTTTCTTTCTTGTCGACCAGAAATGGACGACGAGGATTGGTTCTTCCTAATTTGAGCCAACAACTCAATTAAAAGTTGTTTCATTTCTTCTATTATCTCCTCTTGCTGTTCGAGACGTTTTTCTTGTCTCTCAAGCCTTTCAGAGACTTCTTCTAGAAGCGCGCCCTCTGGTTCAATAGAAACTCCTTTTGACCCTGGAGTGATTTTCTTATCCAAAAGGTTGTTTCCGACCACCTTTTTGCCTTTATTAACCATATGTGATGTGGCAGCAGGCAGATCGGTTTCCGAGTACACCCTTTTCACCGTTCGCATTCTTTTAGGCTCGGTGATCCGCTCAAAAACGGACCGTTTTGAGTTGCATTGGCAGTTTGATAGAACAGTTGAAATCAGCTATTCGCATTGGCAGTGAGGAACATTTTGTGAGGAGTTATTTTTCCAATTGAGATACTCTCTCAAATCTTGAGGTATCTTCTCCTCTCTATTTGCATCTTGACGCCTCTTGCATCGGAAATTTGGTTCATAATACTGGAGAGTCTGCAATATCTCAGGACTGAGCTCTTTTCCAGCATCAGATTATTCCCAAACCCTCCTGCGGATTCTTCTGGAGTGCACGTTGTCCTGAGTAGTTGTGTGGGCCCCAGATGCCTCTGATAGAGAGATTAAAATTTTTTGTGCATGTTGCGTGCTCACCATAGGCGTGCTCGAAGAGACATGAGGATTGTGTTCATTGAACGTAACCCTTCGGTGGCATCTTCGGGATGAAACCCGCACTTGTAACTGCAGATTGGCCCCCACGACTGGCACCCGCGGGTGGCAACCCGCGGTTGCCAACCGCGGGATGGCACCTGCAGTTGCCAACCACGGGTTTACGCCCGTGGGGTTATTTCCGAGGTTTTTATTATCGTTCCGGAGGAGTTTTCTGCAATTTTTCCTATATGATTGAGGCGTGCTCGTTGAGTTTTACGCCTTAAATTTCTCTTTTGGGAGCGGGTCATGGACTGGTTTGACTTTTGGCTTGACTTTGGAACGGGCGATAACGCCGTATACTTGACAGACGATGACGTCTTGTCAGTTTCAACGGGCGATGACGCCTCATAAGTTTTCATAGGCGATGACGCCTTTTGATTTCCGGTGGGCGATGACGCCTTACCTTTTTTCATCATTGCCGGTGATGACGCCTAGGCTCGGAATCAGAGGAAGAAAAAAATTCCTCATATTTTTGCTGGTCAACTTCTATGACCAGTGTCTCAACCATTGAGCCAATCGGCACCCGGTCGGACTGTTCCACCAGATTCTCTGTGGTAAACAGAGGGGCTCCCACTGTGGTCGCCAGTTCTTGTTTGCCCAAAAATTGCATCTTTGATTCCATTGCAAAATTGATTGATTACAAGGAAATTGAGATTACAAAAATTCTGAGGAACAAGAATGGGAATATTGATTAATTCCCTTTTTTATTTGTGGGTTCGGGTGGCGATGGAGTCTTGTTAATGCCTCCATTGGCCGTCCGACTGGAAGAGATGGCTCTGCTCCGCTTCTTAATTTCCGGAGTTCGTCCGAAATCTTCCCAAAGTCCCAGAATCCAAAAAGTCTTTTCTCCAGACTCAATCCCTGTCTTTTATAGATCGAATCCACTCTAAATCTGGCTCCAATCCTTCCTGAAAAATCGGATCAAGGAATATCAGCGAAACAAAATAAATAATCGGAAAACAACGGAAACAACCCGCGGGTTGGCACCTGCGGGAGCGAACCCGCGGGAACCGCGGGAGAAATTCCCGCAGGTGGGCTCACTTAGCAAAATCCAGCTGGTGGGCCCACTTAGCAATTTTATTTTTTAAAAAAAAAATTTATTATTTAAATTCTGTTTTATTATTTTTATTTTTCTGGCATCTACACTAATGCCACTCTTAATGACGGTATCTGGACTTCCAAAGGAAAGACGGCCTCGCTTCCATATACTAAGGAGAAAAGGGTAGCCTTTGTAGGGGTGCAGACTGTAGTGTGATAAGCCCACAAACACTCTCCTAGATTTTCATCCCAGTCCCGTTTGTTGGAAGAGATAAATTTCCAAAGGAATTTAATAATGGTTTTATTGAAGGCTTCGGCCAATCCATTAGCCGCGGGGTTATACGGCGTTGAGACAATATCCTTGATTCTGAGCTTATTACATAATCGTGAAAACCCCTGGCTGATGAACTGCGGTCTGTTATCATGAATGATTCTTTGAGGAATGCCAAAACGGTAAAAGACATGATGTTTAATGAACTTAATCACATCTGTCATCTTTACCTCTCTCATGGGCACGGCTTCAGCCCATTTCAAAAAATAATAGGTTATTGCAAGTATGAACCGATGTCCTCTGGATGATGGGGGAGTTATTGACCCTACGATATCTATCCCCCATGCTTCAAAAGGCCAACTGGCAACAGTATTGTGCAAGTATTATGGAGGTTGATGAATAAAATTGGCATATACCTGACATGCATGACATCGTTTAGCATATGCTATTGCATCGGTAATCATCTTTGGCCAGTAGTATCCTAACCATTTTATGCGGTCCCCAAGTTTTGGGCTAGGATGATGGGCTCCACATACTCCATCATGCGTCTCTTTCAGCACTTCATCGGTTTCTGCTTTTGAAATGCAGCGTAGTAAGAGACCGTCACTTAACTTTCTGTATAAAGTCTGAAGTGTCGGATCATAATAAAATTTTTGGGCTTTCCTCTTTATTGAGGCAGCTTCTTTTGGATCCTGTGGCAGCATTCCGTATAAGGTATAATCCACGAACGGAAATCTCCAATCACGAGGTTCCAGAGTTAAGCCTACTTGGCATACTTCCTTAGTTTGGAAGATCCTATCAGGATGGAGAAGTTTTCTATTTCCAATAGTGATACTTTTAACTGATCCTAGAGGGATTGCTAATGTTGCAGCTAATGCTGCAAGAGCGTCCACATAGACATTCTTATGTCGAGGTATATGGTGGATATAAAACTGTTCGAAATAACCTGCCAACTCAATAGCTAACTGATGATAGGGATGAGGGCTTCATGTTTGACTTCATATTCGCCTGTCATCTGATTGGCGATGAGCTTAGAGTCTCCATACGCTTCTAGATAGTTCACCTCCAGTTGCAGAGCCATTTTTAAACCGATAATAAGTGTTTCGCAAATACACAGTTCTCACAGAAATCAAAATTAGCATCTTTCATATTTGTCAACTTACCTCTGAATTGCAATGCCCTCATGCCGCTCTCGCTCAAGTGACCGAGCTTCTGATAATATAAGGTAGCCTTCTCATTCTTCACGATGGCCAAAGAAACAACGTATTCCACCGAGCTTGAGAGTAAATATAGAGTTCCCACTCTCTCACCCTTGACTATTACCATTGCTCCTTTGCTCATCTTCCACTATTTCTTCTCAAATGAGATTTGATAACCCTCGCTATCCAACTTGCTAACAGATATAAAATTCTTCTTCAAATCTGGTATATGCCTGACCTTTTGTAAAATCAGCTTTCCACCATTGTGCAACTTTAACTAAATTATCCCTTTACTGACAATCTTGCATTCCTACCTTTACCAACAGTCACATGTCCAAATTCACCTTGAACATAATTATCAAACCATTCTCTATGAGCAGTGAATGGAACGAAGCCTTTGAGTCCACAAACCACAAGTCATACCTTGTTTCTGTATGAGCAGATAAGCACAAGTCATCATACTCCTTACTTGGATTCACCACATTCACTCATTTGTTTTTATTTGGACAATCCTTCTTCATATGACCCTCTGTCTTATATTTCCAACACACTAACTTTTTCTTGAACTTCTCCCTAGATTTTGATCTCTCTTTGCTTCGATTCTCTATTTAAACTTTTGCCCCTTTCCTTCCTTTTATCATTATCAACAGACAGAGCAATACTTGCAGAAATTGTGCTCATGCCCATGCTTTTTTTCATCACTTCATTATTCACGATTGTACTCACAACATCAAATTTAAGAGTAGTATTGGAAGCATTGCTGATGGCCATAACAACATTACTCCAACTATCTGGTAACAAACACATAAATATCAAAGCTTTAATGTCATCAACAAAGACAAAATCTAACGATTTAAGTTGTGCCCATAATGTGTTAAATTCGTTCAAATGATTAACAACTGAATATCAGAAGGCATCCTCAAGTTGAACAAATTTTTTATTAGAAGCAGTCTATTTGAAGTAGATGATTTCTCATAAAATTTAGCTAATGCTGACATCTAACCTGAAGTGGTCTTCTTCTTGGAGACGTTGAAAATAACCTGCTTTGTCAAACACAATCGAATCTATGTCAAAACCCTCTTGTCAAACAATTCCCACTTCTCATCAGTCATCTTTTTTGGTTTTTCTCCAAACAATGGTTGATGTAAATTTTTCTTATATAAATAATCTTCCATCTGCAACTTCTACCATTGGAAATATGTCCCATCAAATTTTTCAATCTTTCTTTTCCTATCTTTCGCCATAACTCCCACTCAAAATCAACACCAATCTGAGTGAAATCCCGAACCAGGGCTCTGATACCAATTGTTAGCAAAAATATAGGAATAATATTAATGCAACAATCAGTGGAATCAAATAGTTAACCGAATAGAAAAATAGTAGAGACGGAGAACATGCAGATTTAACGTAGTTCAGCAATGTGCCTACGTCCACGAGGACACGATCGAAAGCTTCCACTCGCAAAAGAATTGCGATGATCTTATTTGTGCTCTTGTTTCAGCCATAACCACAAAAGAATCCCAAAAGAAAGTGGCCCCTTTCTTTTTCTTTAGCTTTTGGCCGAAAAATTAAATCGCAGCAGCAGCAGCTTCGGCCTCTTATGCTTTGACCAAAACACCACATCACCAATTATTTGCTTTAAATAATTTTCTTTTGTGTTAGCTGCCTCTTGAAGTTATTTTTTTTCTTCTTGTGTTCAACCGCAACCGGAGAAAGCTACAGCAGTAGCCACCTCAACAAAAGAAAACCCTTAGCCTTATAAAAATGCTAGCCTCAAACCCCCTCTTATAGATTATATCATAATGGGTTTGGGCCAGTTTTAGACCCGTTTCGGCAGACCTAAATCCACTACGGCAATAGGGCTCCATTAGCAACAATTGTCGCCATTTAGTGGCACTTTTAGTGAGTCTCTCCCACATTTTCTCTTTGATTCTATATTTTGGGTGTCTAGTTCTGTAAAAAATTACAAAATAAAATTAAAAAATTCAATTTTTTTATTTTTTTTTTCTTTTCCATCTCTTTCCCTTTCCACCTTTTTCAAATTTTTTTTTAAAAATGTCCTAAAATTAAACTGGTTGCCATCATTGTCGTGATCAATATCATAATTATTATCAGTATCCATGGATAGAAAGTTCGCTAGGTGTAGGTCATGATCAATTTCACAGCACATATAATGAACCTACGGGCGATTCCTATACACAAAATTACAATTGTGAATGGATGAATTATTCTAATTTTATATACAATCAATAGCCGTATCAAGAGTGTCCTCCATCTGATCTTTTCATTATAAGCTATTTATCTTCATGTTCTAAATTCAATCATGAACAAGATATTCAATTGAACATGTTAGATGAAAGATTAAAAAGATTAGAAGCCGGGTATGCATGTCATGAGAATCTACCTACAACCACTTCATATCTGTCTTCAAATATATACATGGATCCATTATATCCTTCTTCAAATTTTACTCATGATCTTGAGATGCAATCATTTCAGTAAACAAGAAAAATTACAATCATGAGACTGAGGAGCAAGCGCATAGAATAGAAGAAGGTGTAGATGTTTTACTAAAATCATTCTCTCAAACTGCATCTTATATCGAAAATTTTATCAAAATGATTTCTCATACTATACTTTTTTAAATCAACCATCTAATTATTTGAACATATATTACTCCAACGAGCAACCACTTCAGTCATGTTTTAAAATAGATATGATTCAAAATGAGTCAAATAAGTTTGTGTGTGATAAATCCATACATCGACATTACGATCAAGCTACTTTGGACCATTATAAAAATAATTATGAAAAAACTTGTGATAAAGAGAAAATTTTGCTTGATGATTTTCTTCATGATGAGTTTGCTAGTGACATATTATCTTCTGATTCTTTTGCTAAAAATTATGAAGAAATTTGTGAAAAAAATTTATCCCTTCATAATAACTTGACTAATGATAAGTCCACTAGTATGATATTTTTTTGAGAATTTTGATGATAGGAGAAGAAAATTTGCATGACGAG
This sequence comes from Dracaena cambodiana, assembly GCA_036321105.1. NCBI lineage: Eukaryota > Viridiplantae > Streptophyta > Magnoliopsida > Asparagales > Asparagaceae > Dracaena > Dracaena cambodiana. The sequence continues at coordinate 17,153,281 of JAYEPQ010000017.1, forward strand.
CTCATAACCTTAGAAAGATAGAAGGAACTGCATAAGGAAGAGGTCATGGTACCTAATGATTTTAAAAAGTGATCCAAAATTGAGCTCATAATTAATTGCAACATTATATTATTTTACATGTTGATAAGACCAAAATACTTACTGTCATGAAAGATACTCGTGGGTCAAATATGGACAATAAATGTACGATTTCCAATTTTAAAATTTTATCATTGAATAAAAGAAAGAAGGGGAGGAATAAATTGATAAAAACCAAAAACAAGATGGAGAGATTAAATACAAAATTGACAAAAAGGCTAAGTTCATCCATATCAAAACTTAAAAGGACACACTATGAGAGTGGAAACCGAGCAAGAGATCGTAACCGGTTTGAATTTTCTATTAAGTGTATAATATTTATATAATAGTTATCTTATTTATTTTACCACCCTTTGTTTGTTTATGAGGGCATACATGAGTTTAGGTGTGGGGGAGTGTGTTAGGAGATTTGTCTTCATGTTTTTCTAGGAATTTTATTTTATTTTTAGATTTTTTTGTTTCTTTATTTAGCATTTTAGGTTATGGTAATTAAAAAATATTAAAAAAAGTTAAAATATATGAAAAAAAGTTTTTGAAAAAAATGTAAAAAAATTCAAAAAATATTTTCTTCAATAAATCAATCTAATTACAAATAAAAAAATAAATTTAGATTTGAAATTTGATAGGATAGTAGATTGAATGATACACTGAGAATTTTATGAAAAAGATTAAAATCCAAAAAATAAATACCGCTTAAAGTAATTCTGAGGTAAGTATACATCTATTTTTCACTTCACAATAGCATATTAGGTTAAGGATAGAGATAATAACGATTAAGTAGTCTTCTCTATCTAAACATGAAAAAGAAGGAAGGAAAAAAAAAAGAAAAAAAGGGGTGAGCCTGGTATTAAGGCAATAGGCTCAGAAATAAAAAAAAGAAAGAAATAAAGAATGAGAAAAAAAAGGGGTGAGTCTGGTATTAAGGCAATAGGCTCAGAGAGACAAAAAGGGGTGAGCCTGATATTAAAGCAATAGTCTCAGAGAGAAAAAAAGAGTATAATCAGTACTTTGTGCCTAAGCATGCATGCGTGAATATTCGCATGAAAGTTGAAATATTCTAAAAAAAGAGAAAAAAATTTGTTATGAGAAAGGAGATGAATCATGAGTTAGAGTTGGAGTCTAAGACCGATGTAGATTATCACATGTGCACGTAGATGTATAGGAGCCAATAAATTATCTATTAGTGGGTATTGAAAGATAAGATTTGAATTTTTGATTAAAATGATAAGTGTATTTGATATGATGCTTGACTTGAATATTGATAATCTAAATGCATTCTTGAGTTTATACATTAGTGAGATTAATTGAAGAAAATATCATTAAAAATTTTTTCTTTCTTTTGTTTAAAATTTTTATTTTTATTGATTTTCGGTTATCCTTATTTTTCTTTCCTTTATTCCTTAATTTGACTTCTTCACGAATTTTGTGGATATATTCACTGCAAATCCTCACGAGATACAACTTGTCCACTAAGGTAACCTAGGGGTTTAAAGGCTTATTGCACGTGCAAAGTGCAATCACGATTCTTGTGTAAGTGAGTTAGGATTTTTTTTTTTTTAGGTTTAGATTTTGCTCGAGGGCTAGCAAAAGATAGGTGTGGGGGTATGATTAATATCATATTTTGTATTTTTTTCTCCCATATTTTATCTATTTTTGTATATAAATAATTACTACTTGGGTATATTTAGTGTGTTTTTATAGCTAATAAAGGATTCACAAGAAAGAGAAGAAAACGATGCAAATTTGTCAAGAATATGAGCATAGAAACTCAATTTTAGTGGAAAAAACTCAAATGCAGCAACAACAAATTCAAGAGCATTTTAAGCCAAAATAAATCTTAAACTGGAAATATTCATGTAGGAGAAAGTTGTAGATCTTGGAATTATTTTTTAAACAAACTCAAGAACAACTCAATCCGAGTTTACGGCCATTTTACTAAA